>JAVYIG010009241.1:0-80309 GCA_035222895.1 Strongylocentrotus droebachiensis | reverse complement strand
ACACGGTGCCCCCCCGTGTGCCCCCCCGGCAAGAAATTCCTGGATCCGCGCCTGGCAATAGTCGTCTTCGATACAACCGTGGCGTTTTTGCTGATTTTGTAGTAGTAGCTATTTCAGTGATGAAAAGGTTGTACACACTAATCTGTACGGACAATCGTACATATCAGTGGTTTTAACATTTTACGCAATACAATTGAATAATTAATGTGGCAAAAGTGCCGTGTGTATTTTTTTTTTTTTTTTGGGGGGGGGGGTATATTTGAAATGTCCTATCGCTCTTAAAGGCATCGTTTAACAATATTAAATATGAGATACATGGCCATACACGTGTTATCCGTGTCTGTGATAAAGTGTAATATTGAAGCCCTCAAGAAGCGCTTTAAAATAATCAAGAAGTGCCTCAAAAAAGTAAAAATCTTTGAATGACCGGTTTTACCATACCCAATTCCTCCAATAGACTGTGGTGTTTAATATAAAAACCGTTAGGAAAACGGAAAATTTGATTTCGATTTATAATCATAAATAGCTTGATTATCAGACAGGCGATCGGCTTGTAAAAGTCACGGGGTTCCTGACTGACCTAAAGTGTTATAGTTATCATTGCTGCATGAGCCAATTCCAGGATTTTGTTTTAGAATCTGAGACAACGTTACCGAGTCACTTTCAGAATTTTTTCTGGTTTGTTTTATAAGGTCAGCTGGCAAATATACCATTGCTTACAGGCTTTACAGCTGATCTCATTTGCCTTGATTTAGATCAAGCTTCCTGTAGACTGACACAGATTCCTATGCGTGGGACAATTGTTTCGACGTGTGAAAGCTTTGACATGGTATCCGATTTAATACATCAAAGCTGTGCCTCGATCAATGGCATGCTGCATTAGCTGTATCATTGAAAATAGGTCACCAGTCTGGGCAGATGTTGATATCAAGTGCAGATGTGTGATATAATAAACGAGGGATTGTTTTAAAAGCTGGTATTGAAAGGAAAGTTAATGTCATGATCGGTGTTGAACATGAGGGTTCGTTTCAGATGTTACCTTCGTAGAATGATGTACAAGGATATAACATAAATATGCTGCGCTAGGTCTCATTCCCGGCGCAATGTGCAAAGCTGTCGGTCTTTATATCGCTTTAAAATGAGCCAATAGACTATGCTGATAAACTGAATCGATAATGGATTGACAATGAGGTTTTGTGGTTTAGGCCTATCAAAATCATAATCATGATTATTTTGAACTATCCTTATCATCATTGTTCTCATCATTATGATCATTGTTGTTAGCATTATCATCATTAATTTCATTATTAGCACTATTATCATTATCATTATCTTAATCATCAATATTTGTTTATTCTGATAGGAATGCGAATTAATCATAATCGACTTCATAACCATCTTTGTCAGGCGCCCTCTATAGGATCAATACCATCACACACTCTATCACATTGGCTAAGTTCATATCTAATGATGATAATCACTGTGGAGCCCCAAAGTATTATGGGCAGAAAACCCTGTTAATTTCAATCGTTTTAATTCGAGTAATAATATTTCTTCAATGATAATAAATATTTTTACCACTAATACAAGTACTACAATTTCAACTCGTATAACAACAATAAAAACGACTTATACTACTACTTCGAATACTACTACTATTAATACTACTACTATTACTACTACTACTACTACTACTTCTGTTACTATTACTACTACTACTACTACTACTACCACTACTACTTCTACTACTACTACTAGGCCGCCTACTACTACTACTACTACTACTCGAACTACTATTAATTCTACTTTTACGCGACTACTAATAGGCCTACTAAATAATTGATGTACTAAGTAATTCTTTTCATAACCTCGATAATTCAATCTATTTGTTGATAACGGCCACCTATAAAGTTCATACATGTACATGCCTTGTTTTACCAAAAAGGTGTTGTTACTCGATGACACGGACTTTGAAAAGCCCAGACCTGTGTCATATTATTCCTTGCCTGAATTCTTGTTTTAAGTTGAGGTTATGTTACCAACTGACACGTATGTAAAGCAATTCCTGCTCTTGTCTTAACTTTCGTCTTTCTAGGTGCTTCTGAGAAACGCTGCGGGCAATAATTCATCTCAAATCCCTTACTTGATCTTTTTTCAATGATTTTGATCTCTCATTCTCTCCCCCCCCCTCCTCTCTCTCTCTCTCTCTCTCTCTTCCTTTCTCTTTCACTCTGTCCTCAATTCATCTCCCTCCCTCCATCTCTCTCTCTCTCTCTCTCTCTTTCTCCCTCTCTCCCTCTCCCTCTTTCTCTCCCTCTCTCTCTTTCTCTCTCCCTTTCTCTCTTTCCTTCTCTGTCTATTTCTCTCTTTCCTTCTCTCTCTCTCTCTCTCTCTCTCTTTCTCGCTTTCTCTCTCTCTCTCTCTCTCTCTCTCTCTCTCTCTCTCTCCCTCTCCCCTCTCTCATCTACCGTGTTAATTTTCCTCCATACACTTTCTTTCTCTCCCTTCTCTCCATGCATTCGTCTGGCTTTACGAATCTAGATCTAAGTAATTAATCTCCTTGGTTGGTTGAGCCTGGAGTAGGATTAGACGGCTAGACTGGGCGAGATCAGATAGGTAGGTTAGTCCGCCATTCTATGTATGCCACCTAACTCAATGAATCTTCCATCACTAAAGAAGAGCTTTCATACTCGCTCACACTGAATTGGGCACATTTTCATGCTAGCATTTGTTTCTAGAGATAGTCGTCTTTCATTACAAGTTGATTTTCAAATTGGTCTTTAAACATTTTCTATGCCACCATCCTACCTCAATGAATCTTCCATCACTAAAGAAGAGGTTTCATACTCGCTCACAGAATAGAGCACATTTTCATGCTAGCATTTGTTTTTACGGTTACCACGCTGTGATCTGAATGTGCATGATTCGGTTCAAGGAAATCTGATTTCATAATGAAAAAAAAAAGGAAGTAAACAATTCAATTACGAAGGTTATTTGCCATCACAATCATATTCACTATTTTCTAATGTCAATATTTGATCATCGTTCTTTTGTTTTGTTTTGTTTTGTGTGTTTGTGTGTTTGTTTGTTTGTCTTCTAAATGCAATCTAGATAAGTCTGGCATTTTCTGAGAACAGTTGTATATTAAAAATAAAAGTGAATTTAAACAAATATCTTCATTTGACATTGTGCGTGGCGACAAATTCAATGAAAGCACTTTATTGATTTTTCCCAAAATTTGTTACATAAATATTTTTTAATTTTTATTTTTTAAATGTAGTATTCATATTTTCAACATCTTTTAGAGGTAGTCGTCATTCATTACAGGTTAATTTTCAAATTGGCCCTTTAAACATATTTATAGAATGCTGTTAGAAACCAAATTTTCACTAAAGCATGAATATGATGAATAAAGAGAAAGAAAAAGAACAACAACATTACGAATGTACATGGCTAATGAAGAAAAATATGAATATCAACATGTTTTTACAAATGGGTAGATTGTTATTTTTAAGACATGCATTTGTTATGTTTAGCACACGGTAACGAATGGGAAACTAAATATCAAACCTGGAATGAGACTAAGAGTTTAAATTTGTCAATTGGCAAATGAGATGAAAATAATCTCTGATTGATTGAATGAGACTATCATGATGAATAAATGGATGGACAAACTCAGACCGGAAATAGACTAATGTATATTTCAGTTTGAAGTATGCAAATGTGAGGAAAGGGCTGCTTCTATTCATGATATATTACATGTACATTTGATATTTCAAATATCAGGGGTTACAACCCTCTATAATGAAAATTACTTTACAAAATGAGAGAATGTAATATTCAATTCAATTCAATTCAAATTTATTTAGTCCAAAAAGAAAATTCGTTGCGTTTACATGCATTATTCACAGGGGATTTTGTTTTACATGTGACATGATACATATAACATAACACGAGTTAGAGAGAACAAACATATACACACTGCAGGAATGAGATATAAACCATACAAAGTATCCTTGCGTGTATTTTTATGAATCGAAAGAGGGAAAGGGACTTTGGGGGAAATAATACAAAATGTATTCAAGATAGTACTTATGGGAATAGAGAACATTACACAAGGTTGCGAATAAGCTAGGTTTATATTCAAACAGGCTTTTAATTAGCAACAAGAAAACTTCCACAAAGCAAAAACAAAAACATAGCAGACAAAATATAATAATGTACAAATACCCTTTTAATACTAACCAACTTAAACACTTCAAAAAAAAAGAAAAAAGAAAGAAACAAACGACCCCTAAAACAAACAAAGAAAAGCAAAAACATGTGCTGGCAATCTCGTACCGTACCACTGATTTAATTAATTCAATTAATCATTTCACTATCAATATCTGGAACTAACTACCGTCTTAAATTAAACAGCCTAAACTTATGAACCTTATGAACCTTATGACATTATTAACCTAATGAATCTCATGAACATTATGAGCGTTATGAACTGTATGAACCTTATGAATCTTATGAACTTTATGACATTATGAACCTTATGAACCTTATGACATTATGAACCTCATGCAATTTATGAGACTTATGAACATTATGAACCTTTTGACAACCGCCCTTGTTATATTTGAAATTACCATTGTATAATTTTTTTTTCCTTTTTTTGCGTTAGTTTTGTATTGTGTGTAGCATCATTGACCTATAAGTTGATGATCCAACCACTTCATAATTCCCTCTAATGTATTTTCCTTTAATTGTATAATCTAGATTTGTAAGAAATCTTTGAATATATTCTTTGACTCTGCATATTTTTTTCAAATGTAAGTTGTCAATAAATTCAATTTAATTTAAAATATCAAATTACGAGGATAAATATACAACTTTTCGCCTTTCCTACTGATGATGAGTTTCTTGAATTCCGTCTGTATAATAGGCTACATGAGAGAGCACTGATTCAACATTGGCTGCCACAGAGGGAGGGCTGTTATAGAAAGGTATTCTTATCACGTAATACCCTGTAGACTACACGAACTAGATTGAAAATCAACGCTTCAGTAATCATTAATCGGTTACGTGTCCTACCATAATTGAAATCAAAGAAGAGGCCATGTGCTTTTGTTCATAAGTAGATACATTTATTATTAAAATGATATATTCTGTGTGTCATACTTAAGTTATTAGAAGAATAGGATCTGAATTTAGAGGGATTCCAAGCTTTCTTACAGGAGAAAACAAATTTAAAATCGGCTTCGAATTGTAGTGACTTTAAACTCATGTTGTGATTGCCTATGATCTTCAGCCGATTTGGCCTTTACTCTAGCCAGGAAACTTAATTTGTAATGCACTGAGGTTCGATGTCTAGTATAGGCCTACACATTTTTATTCAGAACTGGAAATTTTCACACGAATTCAAATAAAAAATACATGCGTTTTCTTTGAAAGTAGGATAGCAGTCAGATCGAACGTTGTGTAGTCGGGTTTAGGCAGATAACTCATGTATTTATTAAGTAACTTTATTCCCATGGTACATGAATAATTATGTTTTACAAAACATATTGAAACAAGGATGCCATGATTCACTATGAACATGACTGACAATGAGAGCGGACAAAATATACAGTTCCTCAGGTAGACGAAGGAACATCCCTTCACAGCTATTATGTAAAAAGGTGAATATGCATGTGACACCTGTTCTACACATTTTTACATAATAGCAGTGAAGGGATGTTCCTTTGTCTACCTGAGGAACTGTATATTTTGTCCGCTCTCATTGTCAGTCATGTTCATAGTGATTATCATGTCTCCTTAGACTCCTTTGAATATAGTGATGCTTAAAATAATTAAATTAAAAATGAATTATTCATTATCATTATATTTCGTGAGTATTACAAAATAACATTGAATATAAGTCTTTTATCTAGCAATCTGTATTGCTTGCAAAACGAGTATATTATATGTAACAGGTTTAAAGATGTATTCAGTCACCTTTGAAATATGAATGTATGTAGCCTCTGTAGGTTTTATTCAATATATGGAAAACTAACCAGATACAATCTTACAAAGAGAATGTTGACAAAGATGCAACAAAAAGAAGAATATTTCTTTGAGTAAATTCATAGAAAGCCGATACTTAAAAAAAATCATTATTAATCACGTTCTACATAGCTGTAATAGATCAGACAGATATAGGCTATAGGAGAAATACATCAAGAAGAAATAGCAGTATTTGAAAATAAAATACAGGACAAAACCAAATCTGTTGAAAGCGGTAAGAGGAGAAACTGAGAGGATTGTGGGAAGGAAGGGAGATGAAAGATGGAGGAGCAAAGGAAGACGGTATGAAATAAATATGCATAGGATCATAACTAGAGGCACACTGGTGTATTGATGTTACTACAACTGGGCGAATAGACCCTCCGGCTTAACTCATATCCAAACATGCTCTCCTATTTATATATTCCCTAGCCTCGTATGTGAAATTATTTGTCTCGGGTTTCTACCCCTAATGTCGAGCGACAGATTTAGTCCTCGTTCAAATGTGATGCCTCCAACAAAAAACGCCACCGCAAAAAAATGACAAGAGTACTGTAGAAGAAGAAAAAGAAGCAGAATAATAATAATAAGAAGAAGTAGTAGTAGTAGAAGTAGTAGTAGCAGCAGTAGTAGTTGTAGTAGTTATAGTAGTAGTAGTAGTAGTAGTAGTAGTAGCAGTAGTAGAAGAAGAAGAAGAAGAAGAAGAAGAAGGAAAGAAAAAGAAAAAGGAGGAGGGGGAAAGAAGAAGACGAAGAAGGGCATAATGCCCATTGTACGTGAAAGCGTTATTTGATTGACGTAATACTGCGTCAACAGAGTCACGTGACACAAGAAACGATTTCAATATGTTCAACCCACGCATTGCATCGAAATACCAGTGTGTAAGCTTATTGGCTTCACAAGCCTTATTAACGCATGCACTCTGTCCGTTGCGCTTAAAGCTTCATTTTGATTGTGCTATCGCTTGTGTTAATCAGGGTTTCAGCGTATACGTCATGTAATTCAACGTAGTATTTCCACTATTTATTTTGGAATCACTTTATTTTCCTTTCTTTATATGCTGTCATTCTCATACTTATCATCATAATTATTATCACCATCTATGTTTTTTTGATGATGGTATTGGTGGTGGTGGTGATGATTGTTGTGTTGTACCCCTACTTGCCTTCCATTCATACATATAAATGCTGTCTAGTGAACATACTGTAGCTCAAGAAGAAGAAAAAAATGGTATAAAAGCCAGAATGGATTATTGACGAATATGATGCATGTAGGTATGTTTCTTATCTACAGCCTTTACTTAAAAGCAAAGTGAAAGGCATTCTCCTGTTATCCCCTAATGATTCATTATGTATTCCTATAACTCAGATGCATTGCAAAATTCAGAAGATGCAGGAGTGATGTGAGATTTGCCAATTTAGTAATCATTCACTCAGATGCTTCTAAAAGCCTGATAACAGTGGAGTTGTGTATAAAGAAGAACTCTGAATATTCAAGACATATTTGTCTTGCTTTCACTAGCTCTCTATATGGGGAAAAAGAAACGAAGAGAAAATATATCAAACGACATGTAATAATAATATTAAAATAATGATACAATATTTATAAAGCGCAAAATAAACCTAAGTTTCTCCTTGCGCTGTACAAACATATATATATAATCACATAAAAGGAATCAACACAGAGAAATATACAAATCTTATACTACTAAAATGACTAACTTAACATAGTAAATAACATAATAAAGAGATAGCTAACATGGTCAAAAAAAAAAGAACGTAAGTAAGGATAGTTTAAACTAATTAATTAAGGCCAATGAGGTGCGTTTTTAGTGAAGATTTGAATGTTGCAGAAGTGGGTGCCTGTCGTATGAAATTTGGGAGATTGTTCCAAAGGTTTGGTCCAGCAACTGCAAATGATCTGCCCCCATAGAATATAGTATTGGTTTTTGGTACACAAAGTAATGCTTGATTGCTTGAACGGAGGGTTCGGGGTGGGTGGTATTGTTTGAGCAAATCAGTCAGGTATGAAGGAGAATAACTATGTTGTGCTTTAAATGTAATTAATAAGAGTTTGAATATGATGCGCTTATCTACAGGAAGCCAGTGTAGTTTCTTACGAGTACTAGTTTTACTTTGTTGGTGTGGAGTGCGAGTGACCATTCTCGCTGCAATGTTCTGTATCATCTGGATCCGGTGAATATCAATTGCGGGAAGTCCAAACAACAAGCTGTTACATGAGTCTAATATGCTTGTCACAAATGCATGCACCAGAGTGAGTGCACCTTGCTTCGAGAGGAAACATCTGATTTTACTTATGCACCTGATTCCTGCCATTGCTGATTTGCAAACAGTTTTTATATGTTCTTTCAAGGTGATGTGCTGGTCAAAGACAACCCCCAAATGTCTGGAACAAGGAACAGGATTAATGTGGCAGTCACCGACATTATACACTAGATAGGGTAGGATCTTGACGAAATTTAGATGTGAAATGGATAACTTCAGTTTTGGAATCATTCAAAGACAATTTGTTTTTCATTGCCCAAATCTTCACATCAGTTATACAGGCTTTCAGCTTCTCTAACGATTCTTCACGTTCACTAGGCTTGAACACGATATACATTTGCGTGTCATCCGCATAAAGCATTACATTTACACCATGAGATGTTATGATGTCTTCCATTGACGCTGTGTACATTGTGAAGGCAAGGGGCCCGATGACGAATCCTTGTGGCACCCCATGCTTATCATGGCAGGTCTGCGAAATGGCATTTTTTTATCATAACAACATGCGTTCTTTTTTCCAGGTATGAGGAAAACCATCGAAGAGCCCTTCCCCTGATTCCAAAGTAGGATTCCATTCTTTCAAGCAGCAGATCATGGACAATCGTATCAAATGCTGCACTAAAATCTAGCAGCACCAGTACCGCACCCTGCTGAGCATCTAGAGCCACCAGGAGGTCATTTTGGACCCTGAGAAGCGCTGTCTCAACACTAAAGTGTTCGCGATATGCCGACTGGGCGCTAGGAAGGAGATCATGATCAGCTAGGTATTCCCTGATCTGCCTAGCGACGACCCTCTCCACCAGCTATAGGCCGATAGCTCGATACATCACCATGAGGAAGACCATCTTTCTTAAGTCTAGGTTGGACAATTGCACGTTTCATGCATGCAGGCACCTCTC
Source organism: Strongylocentrotus droebachiensis (assembly GCA_035222895.1). Lineage (NCBI taxonomy): Eukaryota > Metazoa > Echinodermata > Echinoidea > Camarodonta > Strongylocentrotidae > Strongylocentrotus > Strongylocentrotus droebachiensis. The sequence continues at coordinate 71,092 of JAVYIG010009241.1, read as the reverse complement.
CTTTATGTAAGCTGGTATTCACTATTTTGACAAAGTAAGGTATCAACCCATTGACATATGAATTCTCTCAGTTTCATAGGATCCACCTAGTTCGAGTAATCAAGGGGTTAACTTTAATGTTTGTGTGGGTTTTTCTTTTCTTTATTTACACAGATTCGTGAACATAATGGCAAAATTCATAAGCAGCTGATGTTTCAGAACTATAAAAACATTATAAAAACTAGCTTTGACAACAAAATAGGACCTTCCCCTCTCTGTTGGAAATATTGAATGGTAACGACCCAAGGGAGAAAAAAACCTAATGGAAAAACAAGTTAAGTAATTTTTAAATGAAATGATAATAGAAGGGGATGATTGCAGACGAATGCGGACACCCTGTTTCTATCTCTCCCTCTCTCTTTTTCTCTCTTTCTCTCTCTCTCTCTCTCTCTTACTCTCTTTCTTTCTCTTTCTCTCTTCATTTTGTTCTGTATTTATGGTATTCAAACTCTTTTGTGTAATATTTTATATTGATAATTACGATCTCTTCTCTCATACACTTGTTTTAAGATTTTCTGCATCTCGTAGACACATTTTTCATTAACCATTTGAACCACTGTGAATCTAATAATAATCACACTCTCAAAACGTATCCCATGACCTACTTATATTCGCCTGGATGATTCCTGTGACCTTCCGATTGACCTTGAGCATGACGTCATCTATCTCTCCTCTGTACCAATGGGCCGTGCCAACCCAAACCTGATATATACCTTCAAACATCTCGAGTGTCCTGCTTCATTACTTTCAATGGTCTCTATTCCCCGCCCTTTTCGTCACGTTTGCCTGTGATATGCAGGCATCCATGCCTGTGATATGCAAGCATCCAGAGATTCTAATTTCTAGTAATTGCGCTCTACATTTATGGCGATCCCAAGACTGTCCGATATCGGTGAGCTGGGGAGGACTCTATCATAGCGTGTTCAGATGAATTCTTGTAGCGCAAAGTCAATACAGAAGCTTTGATTTATAATCTTAAAGTCATGGTAATTAAATCAAACATTAATATCTTTTACGGATAAAAACATTTAAAAAAAAAGCATTGGAAACTGAAGACTTATATCATTTTGAATAATGTCGTTACAGAAGATGAGAAGCGATTCATAACATGGCTTTGCTTGTGAGTAGAACATCTGATGCACTGTGATATTTTTGGAAGATGTTCGTCTTTCATGCCTGTTGCAATGTGGGATCATCACATGCATTATTGTTGATTAATTTACTTGCTTGACATTCTTTATGAACAAACTTTTTTTTTTTTTTTTCGGCTTAACGTATGCTGAGAGCCAGATGGACTCATTTATTCAATTACACAATGTTAGCACCATCTAAAACATAGATATTTCAATAGCAATAATATGATTACATTACAAATTGGTATAAAGAAAGGCAGCTGTTCCCTAGCACCTTTGAGTTTAACAAAATCAGTTCGTATTGCCTTCAAACACGAGCAGCTATACAAATTTGTATTCCAGTATTAAATCTAATCATCATCGTCTAGCTGCAATGGTTCATCTAAACACACCTCTCGTCTTGTTTCGGACAGGTTAACGTACTGTGGAGCAGACATACGATACCGGCTATTTGATGGTGTCTACGGGGAAATTAAATCATCTTCAACTTGGAAGATATACTGTCATCAAGGGCGTAGCCTTATCTGGGGGCTCAGGGACACCCCCCCCCCCCCGTCCCCTTCCCTCCCTCGACCAGTATACCAAAGTTAATATGGGCATACACATGAGATGGGCCTTATGCATGATAATACATGTGCACACAAATCCAGCCGAAAACTGTCATTACAATTCTGCAGTATCGACAAGTGTAATCTAGAAAGGGGGACTTTACACCCCCCCCCCCCCATTCACCACCGCCACCCACGCATTAAAGGTACGTTCCAGTTTGCCCTATTGTAAACAGTAGGACGTATAGGTTATGAAAGTCACTGACTCGTAATTTCGAACTGCGTCATATTTAAATTTGCAGAGTCTTTGTGACGACATAATGAAGCATAGACATAGCCATGGAGCACAAAGGGCCACCCACCCCTCTTAAAAGGGGAACTTAACCCTGCTACTCTCATCTGTGATTTTGTGAATCTGTGATTTTTTTGCGACACCCCTTCCCCTGTCTGTAGCTCTTCCTCTCCCCTTGTTTCACAAGTCTGGCTACGCCAGCTCTCACACAGATAGTAAGAATACTAGTCAGGTACCATGGTTTTAAATCATTTTTGTGTTCCTTCTTTCTATTTTGGTTGTTGTGCATTTACACTTGTTGCGGCATTTTCTGAGGACACACTCTGCCGTGTACCACATTAAAAACCTGGCAAGTTCGACCCCCTCCCATCACGCACACATACGCACACGCACAGCATACCAACGCTTCTTAATACAACAGAATTATAAAATGTACAACAACATTACAAAATACTGGGCAATGGGGGGAAATCGTTGCCAAGTTTTAGAAAGTGATATATTCTGAACAATCATAACCTACAAAGAGGCACTGTAATACATTCGAATACAATAAAACGTGCTATATATCAAAGTTAGGGATATAATACAAGTTCCCAACGACTGATTATTTGCTTTTTTTCACCATGTTCTCAAACACCAGTCACGGGGGGGGGGGGGGGGTGAGGGGGGGGGTGGGGGGGGGGGGTACAAAGAGGGTGTGAAATACAAGCAAAAATGACTATCGATTTATAGTGTTGATTTGAAAGAGGGTTCTATCATTTACTTTCCACATTCTGTTTTCCACTTCCCATTTCCCTCTTTCCGCCTCCTCTTCTCTCCCTCCCTCTCTCTCTCGCTCTCTCTCTATCTCTCATCTCTCTTTTTTCTTTCTCTCTCTCTCTGTCTCCCCCTTCCCCCCTCGACCTCTCTCTCTCTTTCTTGTCGTATCTCCTCTCCCTAAGAGGCGAAGTCATGCCAGTGATATGACATAACTGTGTCAGAGCCTCCCTGTAGCCATTACCACAGCGTGGGGCATCAGATCCTGACAGGAGGAAGGGACCGGACTTACTATAAAAGACTGCGAAATGCAAAGGAACATGACCAACAATTTGGATGTGGATCCGAGAGGGCGTCCTATCACTGGTGTGTCTGTTTCTCCTCTATCCCCTCACCCACTCTCTCTCTATTTTTCTTCTTCCCCCCATCTCTCCCCCATCTCTCTCTCTCTCTCTATATATATATATATATATCTTCTTAGCCCTCTGTTCTTTCCTTCCCTCCCTCTCTCTCCCCCTCTATCTCTCTCGTCTTAGCCCTCTGTTCTTCCCCCTCCCTCCCTCTCTCTCTCTCTCTCTCTCTCTCTCTCTCTCTCTATATATATGTCTCTCTCTCTCTCTGTTTTTCTCTCTCTTTCTCTCTCTCTCTCTCTCTCTCTCTCCCTCCTCCTCCTCCTCCTCTCTCTCTCCCCCTCTGCTCCTTTTTTTTTCGTTACTGGGGGTCACCCCCTTATTCACGCCATCAGTGTGACATAAGTGTTTCAATGCCTTCTACATATCTATTACAATCATGGTTACAGCGTGAGCGAGTCACTTCGAGTGGTAGTAAACACTCTACAATGTGATCTTTAAAATGGTCATAAGATCTCGCCTCTTCTCACATTCAGTGTCAAGGTCAAGTGTTGTGGAATTCATAAGCCGTTTGGGGAGTTTGCTCATATACATGAATATGTGCATTTCTTAGTATGACATAGGAGGGTGTAAGAATAGTCTTCACGATTGAATCGGGATAAGTTGTGTACAATTTCTCCGAAAACTTGCATAAAGCTCACTGTTGTTGGGGTGTATTATATTTAGACACGGTAAAATATACACTTTTAGCCAAAAAGGGCTGTTTTTGCAGTATGTCCGTGTGTATAATAATTCACAATTGAATTAGACCAAAACAAAAATGACCATACACCGGACAAAATACTTTACAAACATATTTGAATACATAAGGCATTACATATCATGAATGATTAATTATATAGAGTTTTACATAATACATGTAGCAGGAGAACAAAGACATATAGATATGACTAGGATACCAATCAAAGTGAAGATAATTAGTTTTTTTAAAGGGGGGAAAAAGGAAGGGGCAACAAAAAATAAATTCAAAGAAATAAAGAAAAAATACATAATAACATTTCGTAAAAAGCGTTACTCCTGAACAAAAATATTGTCTCAGCATTTTACCACATCAAAGTCGTGTGAAGAAAAAGAAAAAGAAAATCATTAATCTGTGCCTCATTTTCCCATTAGTTGTTGCATGTTCATCTAATTTCTGTGATGTTGGATATGCCTCTGAATGCTGTCAAAGTACGGTCATTTTAATAAAAATATTGAGGAAGAACATCATTTCCAAATGAATCGATTCGCATTGTCACAAGATCTTCAAAAACACTTCAAGATAAAAAAAAAAAAAAAAATTCATAGTCTAAGGATACTCACCACGATATCACGTGACAAGCAGCACATCCAAACTTGAAGTCCCTCCTAATCATTAAGAACAGATCCAAACAGCACAAAAGGAATCTTCAAACTTGATGACTATAACCAGCGTTCAGAATTTTATAATAACTGCTGAGTCTAAACTGTTTGATCAGAATGTACAGGTATGATAGCGTCATAGCAAGTCTATAGTTGAGTATAAACTGCATCAGGTATGTACGAGGCCATCAACCTGAAGTACTCATAATAGTTGAAGTTCTTTCTTTGAAATGATTGGAGTAAAGGACGTCATAAGGATTCCAAATGAGTTGAACTCGCTCCGATTGTCTGAAGCCTAGAAGCATTTATACAGCGCTAATTGAATAGTATTCTTACCAGCGGTTTATTACTTAAATCGACAAGTTTACATTTCTTGCTTTTCGACGATACTGTCGTCAAGACAAGACCAAATATAACTACGATCATCCGTCTAAGTTTGTCGTGGATCGGCGCACCTACAGCAGTATACAACCGTAGGTTGAGAGTCAGATCGACGACGTTAACTCGACATCAAACTGTTCCTCCGATCCATAATGTTATTAGTCAATGGACGTCAGTACTTGAAGTTCGATGAGTGCTGAAATTGTGGCGTTTCCACGGTGATATTTCACTTTGCGAATCGAAAAGTTGAGATAAAACAACTGTAATTTGTTGTATTTATAAAGAAATCAGAAACGCTTCGATTTGAAGGTATTCTGAAGTCAGAGAATCACCGAACAGAGTGAATTATTTGACTGCCTCTCTTTGCTTCTATGCACCGCACGTTACAATGAAATGCGCCTTGAATTAAACACCGGTGTGATAACGACTTTTGCATTGCCGATATTCTAAATTACTATTTCGAGTTGTCCCAATGATGGCTGGAAGAATGTTACAAACCATGAAATAAGTATTTGGTAATAAAGGCACTGGTCCATCTTGTCGAAGTGAATAATCGCTCACTTTTAATAATTCAACTTTGCTCAATTAGCCATCACGTAGTTATAATTTGAAACAAAAGTAAACCCACTTAGTATAATCAATTGCTAATTCACTCAAAAGGTACGGGGTTTGAGTCCCGCCGCAGTACTAATATCCTTCGACAAGTAGTTAATCTACATTTGCCACTCTCCACCCAGGTGTTAAATGGGTACCTGGTAGGATGCGAAAGTTAATGTGGTTGAATGAGCAAGTGTGCGCTTTTAAAATGGCGACTGGCCGGAATGCTCCCCAGGGAGTGGAAAATGTGCATGCATTGTGTGCGGGTAAGTCTGAATCTGATGACCGGGGTAACAATTTATCTGTAAAGCGCTTTTGACACATCGTTGTGTATTGGGCGCTGTATAAAAGCGGAATATTAATGTTATTATTATTAAAAGAGATGACTCGCATAGCTATCTGCCATTTGTATAGAGTCTCAAATGAATAAATAATGTGCACATATTTTTACATACCAATATATCACGTACTCTCTGGTCAAAAATCGTTTTCATCTGCCCGAATAACTCTCATTTTCTGATACAACTCCACCCTGCTATACAGAGATGAATGGAATTATCATGACGTATGGGAATGTTAATGTCACGTAGGAGAACTCATTAGCTGCACATAGTATACGTGTGATAGACTCATACCTCAGTCACACCAGCAAACCCACTCAACACCGATTCCATACCGACTAAACGGACTTATTCTCACTCATGCAGAATAATATGATTTGTGTTCGCTCTGTGTCGGTTAGGTGTCGGTCTCTTTGATGAGACTGGGGTATTAATTAAAGAAAAGTTGCTTGTGCAAGGGTCTACTTTCATTTCATACCCAAGTTCGTGTCCTTTGATTATCAGATAAAGATATTCCAAAGGTAACAACCCTGTTCCACACATGAGTGAGTAACATAGGTTTCTGTATTTCTTTACAAATTCAAAGAAACCATCGTATCATACACATGGGTTTGTCTGGATGATGAGTTGGTAACCTGACATGATATCATAATAATATTAATACAAATCTTGAAAAAATACTGGGACACCCCAAAACAAATTATGATAAAAAAGAGAGGTGAATTATTTTGTTATAATTAAAGTGAACAAAAAATAGTTGTTGATAACAACTGATTTCAATACAACTCTGAACTTAACAACAACAAGAACATTTTCAGAGTTTACCAAATTATTTTCGTTGAATAATAGGGACTTAAGATTTGCACGACGACAACGTGACTGCCAGTGCCTTAAAAGGACGTCACACGTAGCAGTCCACGCACATCTAAAAGTCCCTAATGTTAACCCTCACTGAAGGAATGCGTACATCTGACACACCACACCCATTGCAGGCGAAGCGTCATTCCACTGACGCAGGGCTACGTCAACGACTGAAGTGGTTTTTGACGCTACCTGCCAGAGTAACAACGTTTAAATAACTTCATAAACAATACCGTGCACAACATAATGCCTCACTGCATTATGTATAGCTCCTTGCGCCCTCTATATGGCAAACAATGCCTAATCGGTGACCATTAGTCCCCATGGTCCCCTTTTTCTTATGTTAATTGAAAGTTGATTTGATGAGATAATCACATGTCAGTGGCCATGCAGGTAGGGCTAATCCATCATGGCCAAACTAGTGCAGATATGCATTAATACGCATCGAGAAGGTTCCAATTATGTCCATCAGCAGAATGTTAGCAATAATCAACTTCAAAGAGACTAATAAAAATAATAATATACCTTGAAGGCCACACCTCGCCATCGTGGTGATGAAGATCCCGTAGATAGTGTGGCGTGGCAGGGTTAAGGGGGTCCCATGGGACCCTTTTAAAAACCCGGGTTGGAGATGTTACTTTTTCATTTCACATCATGTCATAATAATATAAAAATTTAATGCTTAATTATGGTACTAGAGGAAGTGACGAAATATGAATCCAAGATTAATGGGTGCCGTCATTAAAGAGAACGAAGGAGGCGAGTATCACCTGTCTTATTTTGATGACTTAGACACAAATACAAAAGAAAGACACTGATTGCCCCCTCTACCCCCCCCCCATTTGAATTGGGGGGGGGGGAGCATGTACCCCTCTATGAAGTGTGCCATTTTAGTAACCCACGTCTCCTCTCGTCTTCATTTTGGATGATGAAAACACCAATCCATCAACAATGGAATCTCAGATAATCCCCTGAGCTATTTCAAGAATAAATATAGCATCTTGATCAATCAGGTATCGACATTACTATTTTCAGACAGACAGACAGACAGACAGACAGACGTGGGGAGATGGGGATACGGGCATTGTTTTTGTGGAGGCGGGGATTTGCCCCTATAACTAGCTATCCAGTTTAAACTTTTAGGAACTGAACATAAATTGCCCCACATTGATTTATGAACAAACTGTGCTATGTCAGATACGACTTTACAACGTTAAAAATTAATTGAACATATTAGGGTAGGTAAACAATATCCAATAATTTATGAACATTCTAAATACATCTGTAATATAAAAAAGAGAAATAAAGGGATACAGCGAGAGACGGAGAGCCAGAGAGAGAGGTATGTAGACAGAGAGACAGAGACTTGTACAGTCACACACAGAGAGACATAGAGAGTGAGAGAGAAAGAGAGAGAGAGAGAGAGAGAGAAAGAGATGGGGGGGGGGAGAGGAATGAGAAAGTGGATATGCTTACTAGAACACTTGTATAAATTCATTTTCTCGGGGAGAAAAATAGTTATTCTTTTAACCTGACAGCACGTACATATTAATTTTCAACTCACGAATGTCATTTTGAGATGAGCCCAAGTCTTAAAGGATAAGGAGAGGTTAAGAGGGTTTCATATTCCCCGTCATAGAACTTTGTGATTGCTCATTAATATTGACTTCTATCTCCTTTCATCATACCTGACATCCCTAGAGCATTGAAAGACTCGAGATTCAAGAGTGTTAGGAGTGTTCGCATTGCCCAGATTTTGAAGTCAGACTAGACGTGGAGAGCACACCATGAGATGCTTATGTTCACATTTTAGTTTCTTCCTTTCTTCAACGAGAACCAGTCACCAATATTTTTTTTCTCTATAATTTATGTATCAATTATTTAGTTTTTGTTTGATTGTTTGGAAGTTTGAAAGTTAATGAATACCTAAATAAACTAGCAAAGTAGAGGATGCGGTAGACACCAAGAATTAAAGACATACATTTGGGTTGTGCAAACAGACCGGCCTTAAACTGAAGAGTGAAGAGATAAAAGCTGTAGTTTCCTGACTCGATGTTTTTCCTTCTCTCCTCTACCGCATTACAAAGCACGTAGACCACTTGAAGGGGATCAATAGACTCTAGAAAGGGGTTATTAGTCTGCCGATAACACCTTTACTCCTAGTACTAACCATCATGTCTGTCAGCCTTCTACATTCAGCCCAGCTCTCCCGTCTCTTTATCCCTCTCTCCTCTTCTTTCTTATTCTGTGTTACTTTTATCTTAATCGATATATTTTTTTCTCTTTTCGACGACTTCCGCCTTTTTCTGTTATTATTGTTTTCTTTCGGACATAACAAATAGTCAATTTGATTATATTAATCTTATGCTGCTTATATCTTTCTTTCGGCTTGCATAGTGATATAATGATATACAGCAGGTTTACGGTGGCACCATGTGAGTTTGGCCATTTTAACGTACAAGTTACTCACATGGTGCAACCATGCCAAATCGCCAACTTATTTTATTTCTTTGTATTATGTTGGTGTGGTATTGTTTATTGTTGTATGCATTTTGTTTTTTATTTGTACAAATTATACAATTCAGCCAGACGGCTGGTTGACAGATTATGAATAAATATACTATTGAATTCATTGAAGAAGAAAATATGATGATAAAAAAATCATCCTATTTTGGAAGAACTTTTTTTTTATTTGTCCTTTTGTTATGGAATAAGATATTGAAAGAAAATGGAAGCCATTTGGGAAGTTTGACGATGTAGCAGATAGGAACTGGTTTATATTGTGAGGTTCCAGAATAATTAAATTGATAACTAGTCTGATCAAATCTAATAAATAACATACGTGTTGGCTCGGTCAGTAGAGCGTCCGCCTCACAACCGGGAGGTCGTGGGTTCGATCCCCGGCCGCGTCATACCAAAAGATGGGAGTTGTTGCTACCCTTGTTTGGCGTTCAACAAATAAGGGAGTCGATATGGCGCTGCTCAGTGGCTGTCGGGCTCACGATCAATTGGGAAAAAAAAAAATCCGTTTCGGTTTAATAAAATTTGGAGTGGACTATTAGGCTATTATTATTACTATTATTATTATTATTATTATTATTATTATTATTATGTATGCACTACACACTTCTATGTAACCAAGCAAGAAAACAAACAAATAAACAAAAGTATCTTCACTCTGTAAGTCTGTAATGTTGTCATGGAATTTGTGAATAATTACACGAAGGAAATTGTGGCATATTCCTAAAGGAATTTCCCTCATGAAGAGAGAGTGGGAAAGAATGAGAGGGGAGAGAGAGAGAGAGAGAGAGAGAGAGAGAGAGAGAGAGAGAGAGAAAGAGGTAGGGAGGGATAGGGAAAGAATGAAGAAAGGGATATACAGATATAAACAATGAGCGTCAGAGACAGACAGAGAGGAATAGAGAGAGAGAGAGCGAGCGATCGACAGAGAGAGAGATGAATAGACTGAGAGAAAGACGGAGACAGACAGAAAGAGAGACATAGACAAAGAGAGAGAGAGACAGAGACATTCAGAGAAAAGGAATATACCAAGAGAGAGACAGAGACAGACAGAGTCATAGAGAGACAGAGAGTGCGCGCTAGGGGACAATCTATAGTCTGTTTCCTTCTTTTTTTTTTTCTTTTTTTTTTTCTTTATTTCAGATTGAAATGTCCCGTCCTCCTCCATGAGGCAAGCCTACCAGGTCGACCTTCCGTCAGTCTTCTTCGTGGTGTAGAATATATTTTCGGCACTGCCTTGCTATTTTGAGGTGTTTTATCAACGTATGTCGATCTCCACAACTATGTCAAACATGAGACATTTATGCGCAGGCACGTCATTAGTTCGTTCTCAAAAAATGTAACAATGCAGGGAAAATATGAATACAAATGGAGGGAGTGAAATGCGCGGCCGTCTGTACGAATGATATTCAGTGTGTTACATTTATACATTCCGTTAAAATGTAGAATACAATTATGATGTTTATATAATCCAGATATTTCTAGGAGGTTTATTTCTGTATCGAGACATTTTTTAAATTCATTGTCAGCTTTAATCCAAATTTAATCAATCATTAGATAGCTTGCTCATAAACTAAAAAAGTTAAGTAAATCTAAAATGTTGGATCTCCTTTTGTGTCGCAAAAAGCTCGAAGATCAGCAAAAATATGAAGCAAAAGCATTGTACATGTTCATAATGATATATAAAATAAATTGATATAGCACCATCACGAATGCCATCATAGGGTGTCTTAAGCCCCTCTGCACTAGTTTGGCCAGGATGGAATAGACCCCCATGCATGGTCACTGACAGGTGGTTAATTCATCAAATCAGCTCTCAATTAACATAAGAAAAAGAGGATCATGGGGGACCAATGGTCACCGATCGATTAGGAATTGTCTGCTATAATTATAGAGGGCGCAAGTAGCTATAAGTAGTGCATTGGGCCTTTAATATATGTCGCCAAGTATCGTCGATATATATCGTAGGGTGTTGTAGGTGCGGTCGTATGTGCGCTTCATTTGTCGTGACGATTAGGTTTACGATTGAAATGATTAGGTATCGTGGAAGCCATTGCTTGCCAGCAACTCTCCCATGTTCTCTAAACTGATTTTATTGAATGCATCAACACATTTCAATCTCCAACCAAGGAATTATTAACATCTGTAAATTGAGTTTTGTGGTGATTATTTTTAATGATTTTTGTTGGGGAAAAATTTCGACATAATTTAAATAATTTCCATCCCCAATTCTCTTTATCTCTTTCTCCCTTTCTTTTCCTTTCTCTCTCTCTCTCTCTCTCTCTCTCTCTCTCTCTCTCTTTCTCTCTCTCTCTCTTTCTCTCTCTCTCTCTCTCTCTCTCTCTCTCTCTCTCCCTCTCTTTCCCTCTCTCCCTGCCATGCACATTTATCGCATGCTATATATCCTGGTACATACCATAAATACCAATGATGCGTTTATATGGATGGCAATGTTGCTTCGGCTGGAATCGTAATACCGCCATCTCTAGACGAATACAATATAGGAAGAGTAATTGTTGGGGCCTGACATTGTGGGAGGAGGGGGTAGTTTTTTAAAGATATTAAAGATTTTATTTGTATGCTTTCCTACAAACACAAAATAATATCTCAGTCGCCGGGTAATGAAGAGGGAGGGCTTTGCACATCGGCATATATAAATAAATATATATATATGGGTATATATATATATATATTGTGAATTTATAATAAATTTCTTGTAATGTGAATTTATGAGGAAGGAAATAAAATATCAGTAAAACAAATATAAAAAATAACTTTATACCTTCCTCTATTGTTGTTTCGATTATAAATTGTTATATGAAAGAAAAAAAAAATACAATCATATATAATTTGAGATTTTCCTATGTTTATTGTTCATTGATTGATGTAATTCATGAAGTGTTTTGTATCGAAGATCTTGTTTTATATGACTTATTGTTGTACTTCGTTTTCTTTGTTTTCTTCATTATTGTCATTTTCATATGTGTTGCTAATATTTAAGTCTTAGTACATTAAGTGGGGGAGAGGGGAAAGAAGGAGAAAGAAAGAGAGAGAGAGAGAGGGAGAGAGGGAGAGAGAGAGAGAGAGAGGGAGAGGGAGAGAGAGAGAGAGAGAGGGGGGGGGGGAGAGATGGAAAGGATGTGGGTCATAAATTGACGTCATCGCTTTATGTTTTTTGTTGTCATTCTTTAATCAAACCATCCATGCTGAAACATTGTGTAAAGTTTGTTTGTCTTTCTCTCTTTCTCTCTCCCTCTCTCCCTCTCTCTCTCTCTTTCTCTCATGGACTAACTCTTTGAATTTCTTTTAAGCTCTGACCATCACCTTATAACACCTTGACACGTTGATGATATTTTTCAGACTGATATAAATAAGACGTAGGCATCGAATAATGTTTTATCATTGTATACTTTAATATTTGCATTTAATTGAATATACACGCATAACATTTTGTAATCCTTTATCAGCAACACCCTGCATTATTCTGCCATGACGTGGCATTCTAAATGTGTAAAATCAATTTTTGTACAATATTTACAGTGGCGCCATTTGTCTTAATTCCCTTTAATCTTACATGTCAAATTATTGACTTCTCTCTATATAATAAGATTTCATTTAGAAGTAATGACCTTGTGATTAATACATATTCCCAACACTACAAATATTGATCTGCATTTGCCACACTCAACCCAGGTGATGTAAATGGGTACCTAGCAGGAATTAATTCCTTGAAATGCTAGAACTCCGTATAATGGCAGCACAGCTAAAGCTGGGGTAACAATCTCCAAGTTTGGAAGCGCTAAGTAATAATTGTAATAAGCGCTATATAACAACTGAGTATTATTATTATTACCAAAGCTGAAGTAAAAAGAACAAATAAAAAGGGAATGTCATTACTTTCCTACTCCATTCTTACGACAGGTTACTTTGTGATTTTCTTTAATAGAATCTACCTTAAATGTTAAATGTTAACACTAAAGATACTCCTATTATTTGTTTAAAGTTTCATCTTCTATCTAATCGTCCAAGAGGTGGTCGGTACTGAACGTGTACTATGATAATAATAATAATATTCAGTTCTCGTATATGTCATAATACATTATGAAATAATGTCTCTATGCGCTTCCAAAGAGCTGTGGATATTTTAACCCTATCATAACAAAATTACTCTGGACATCTTGGTATGAAAGAAGATTGTTATCATATAATTATGTACAAGACAAATAGATTGCTTTAATAATAAATGAACACTTTACTTCTTACATATAAATGCGTTGTATCAGTTTCTCCTAGTGCATTTTTCTTGTGTTTCCACTTCTCTATATCCATGGCTCTAGTCCATGCTACAACATTGTTTCAAAGAATTAGTACCTTCCGTCTAGATACAAACTCTGGATTGCATTTTCTTATTAAGTACCAAAGTGGGGGAGAGAATCTTCGCCCTTGCCGGGCCTTCGCTGTGGAATGCTCTCCCTCGATATAATAGATATATGTTAAACCTAGCAGATCAGTTTGAAGTGTTAAACAAATTATGAAAACGTACTGTTTGAATTTGCATTAATTTGTTTTCTTTCTTGATATGTTATACCTAACTCATGATGTACTTATGTCTAATTACTTCTATATATGTGATTTCAGCTTGTTAACCAGTCCGCCTAGCTAGATCATTTGATTTCTAGTGGATGGCGCTTTACAATTCTTATATACAGAGTGAGTCAGAAAAAAGTGTATTGTTTGAAGTATGAATATTTAATCATGGGTTTCATGATATGTCTTGATAGAGTTATCCTCCCAGTACATTTAGGTACCATTTTCATTTGAATCTATGCATGCATGACTGAACATCAGACAATCTTTACAAGACTGCCAGATCTCACTTGTGCCAAGTTGCTGGGTGAGGAATAAAATAGTGTTTTGAAGAAAGACAGCCAGACAGACACACACAAAAAAAAAACACACACAAGCCCAAGTGATATCTAGTAAAGATTGTCTGATGTTCAGTCATGCATGCAGAGATTCAAATGAAAATGGTACCTAAATGTACTGGGGGATAACTCTATCAAGACATATCATGACACCTTTGATTAAATATTCATACTTCAACAATTACAACTTATACAAAATAGGACATTTTTTCTGACTCACTCTGTATTATTCAATATTATCAATATAATTAGGTCACTGATGATGAACGCGGGTCATCAACTTCTCAACTTCTCACACGAGTCTTCACTCGCTATTATTGTAAGAAAGTGTTTGTTTCAGTCCCATCTTATTTGGTTTTCTGGCTGGCTTTCTGAGCAGCGACGTCCTTCCTTGCTTTATCCTTTTGAGCAGCGATTTGTTGAGATTTGATTTGAGCTTCGTGTGTAGCCACTGCGTGCCGAGCCTTTTTCTGTGCGTGCTCTTCGATCTTGCCCACCCTTATAAACTGTAGCAAAATGCAAAAAATAGATTAAATTAGTCAAGTAATAATAATAATAATATATTACATTTATATAGCGCTTAATACAAAGTTTCTAAGCGCTTAATACAAATAAAATACAAAGTAATGTTAACCTACAAATTACAATAATATAATACATGATACATAATTATAATAACAAATTCCTAAAAACAATCATACAATAATAATAGTTAATATTTACATACCGCGTTATATTTTAACAAACAAAATATGATTTATTACATTATTGAACAGATAAGTCTTAAGTTTATAATAATAAGGGTTTGGAATAGTAAGAAATATATTTAGTTGAGATTGAAAGAGATATCAAAGAAAAGAGTGCGCATAACCGCAATCTTCATCTGTCCGCGAGTGGCGCATCGGGGAGATGGAAGTGGGTGGGGGGGGGGGGGGGGGGGGATTAAATTAGGCTTGCCTTTACAGAAGTGGAAACAAGTGAAGTCTTCATGAACTTTTAACACTGGGCTATTGTGGATAGTGTAGCCTCGTTTATTATTTATATTTGTCTGTCGCTCCAATTTCTTATTTCATTTTTGTTTTCATCAATCGTACAATCTATGTAATAAAAATGTTTTGAATTCATGTCAAGATGAAAAACAAATGTATTTTATTTCTAAGATTGATTTGTATTGTTCGGAGTCAATAAAAAAGTATTGAAGAAAAAAAGAGTATATACCCTCTCTCTCTCTTTGATATATGCCTTCAGTACACAAGTCCGACACTGTACCTTACCCTTCCCCTACCTACATGTATGACTATAAAGGGACCTGGGGGGTGTTTCACAAAGATCCTAAGTAGAACTTAACTCTAAGTTGGACTTAACAATTATGGACAGCCATTGGAGTCTTAAAATGAAATATATTCAAAAGCAGAAATTCAATTATTTTAGACTTTTTATGAATTCCACATCAAGAACATGAAATCCCTGTTGGTAGAAGAAAATATCAATGATTTGAATTGACATTGTATGCCTTTTAAAATAACTTTTACAAAATATTCTCATAGATGCCAACGGCTTTCCATAATTTTTAAGTCTAACTTAGAGATAAGTTCAACTTAGAATCTTTGTGAAACACCCCCCTGGAATATCCTCTTGATAATCATTCGTTTCCTTTTTTTTTCCTTTTCATTTTATTCCAAAATTCATTTCCTTTATTCATCTATTATTTTGCTTATCTTAACATTGTAGGAATGCTGTGTCCCCTCTTATACAATAATATTATTAATAATAATAATGATAATAGTGAAGTCTTGTACAGCGCTCATGTCTGGCACATAGCCACTCCTGGCAATTAATCCATTGAATCAGGAATTAATTCCTGCTGCCCGGGTACCCATGATGCACCTCACCTGGGTAGACTGTGACAATTGTATTTCAATATCTTGCCAAAGGACATTAGTGCTGCGACAGGGATTCGAAACCGGTACCATGTGGTTCACAGTGCGGAGACTTATCCACTGAACCACAAACAGTTGGATCCAGCACTTTTTTCTTTGTAGGCGGGCATACTTCTAGGAGATTTGTTAGGGGAAGCTTTTTGGTGATGTTGGTACTTGGTGTTCCGTGCATTAACGGGCAATCCATCCCTTGTAATAAGTTAATTGGTATTAAATCAGAAAAAAAGAATATCTGAACAGTAATGAATATTTAGAACAATTAGATCACTTTAATGTGAATCTTAAATTGGCAGTTTTGGTCAATGGATTGTGACATAGTCGCGGATATCTCTTCTTTCAAACTTTCACAAAGTCTACCTCTCTGATATGTCGTCTTTCCTCGAGGGTAGTTTGCTATATCATTGTTTGTTTTTCCTTTAATTTTCTGTGTGTGCCTCACAATTTTTCAGGGTTGCCTCGAAGATCTAGGGGCACACAACCCCTTTAAAACCACTCAGTGTGTAGGTTAATCCATTTTCCATTTATTCGTTCATTTTCATTATATTTCATTATATTGCAAATTTTAATAATGTACAACCTTCCTAAAAAATCACGTGGGACAATATTAATCATTAAATTGACTTACGTGTAGTAATTGACAATAGAGCAATAATGCTACAAAGAGTATGGCTCCTGCCACACCCCCCACCACGCTGTAAGAAATCGTATCGGCATCAGTCCATATACCATCAGCAGACGGACCTAAAAGAAGATAAACAAACATTGTTTTACTTTTATTTATTTATTTATATATTTATTTCTGATATTTATACAGGCTCGCACATATCACCTATTTGGTGGTCTTCCATGAGGCCCTGTTTGGTAAGAATAAAACAAATAACAGCATCAGAAAACAAAATAGATAAATACACAAGCATATAAACAGGTAAAATACAAATTAATTGGTATCCCCATGAAATAACTGATCATTCAAGAATCATCCTTGATCATTAACACGAAATAGGTGAATGTTTGTTTTCAAGAAAACGATGGAAGACATTTCTTATATTATGTCCAACATAGATAGGGGCGACTTCAGGGGTTTGATCATTGGGTCTCATCCACAAAAGAATAGGTTAATAACGAATAGGAAAATAATCAAAACAGCATTGATACTTTTAAAAGGGGGAAGGGATAATTAGTAGAAACAATGCTCTGACTACATGCTAAAATGGGGTCCGAAACCCCCGACGCCCCCTCCATCTCCAATTATCTTTATCCATTTTTTATGTTGCTCGTCAGGTAATTCGGGTAATCGAACCCCCTCCCCTCCCCCTTCAACTAATATCTTTTTCCCTTTTTTATGTTGCTCGTCAGGTAATTTGGGTAATCGGAACCCCCCCCCCCCCCATCCACCGCCCTCAATGCTCTCTATTTTAGAAAAAAAATCTGCGATGCTTTGATTGTCTTTTCCTCGATGAGTTCATAAAGGAACACCAACAAGGGTGTGAGAAACATGAACTTTAAACCAACTACAATCTTGAAGGTCTGTTAATAACCACACCAGTCACCAGCAGATACAGTCCAATAATATGAGATAAGATGTATGCTACGATCTACACAGTAACCTTTCATATCGACTGTTTACATAAGCCCTATAAAACGTTGCTAAGACAGACACTATTAACTAGTAATTACAGTGGAACCTATATCTTAAGAAAGACCGCTCAATGTGGTCTTTATATACAGGTTACCTTCATGATTTAATGATATGGGGAAGCATCAAGTTTTAGATGTCCGACCCCCCTCCCCCTCTCTCTCTCTCTCTATCTCTCTCTCTCTCTCTCTCTCTCTCTCTCTCTCTCTCTCTCTCTCTCTATGTCTCTCTCTCCTTCCTTCTCCCCTTCCTGTCTCTCTCTCTCTCACTCTCTTGCTCTCTCTTTCTCTGTTTCTCTCTCTGTTTCTCTCTCTCCAACCCTCTCTCTCTTCCTCCCTCTCTCTCTCTCTTCCTCACTCTCTATATCTCTCTTCCTCCCTCTATTGTTATCTTTCCATATATATTTATCTAGGAGAGGTGTAGTAGACGAGTGGGTTTAGCACTTGACTTGAAATACAAAGGTCGTGGCTTCGATCCCCGACACTGCACTAATATCCTTTGACAAGTCATTCATTTATATTTGCCACTCCATACCCAGGAGAGAGATGAGGCCCTGGTAGGATGACGAAAGCCTTTGTGTTATTAATTACCATATGCCCTCACGGTGACCAGAAAATTATTTTTAATAGGAATGATCCCCATAATAACTGCAAAGCACTTTATAGAGACGGTATTTTTTTTTAATAAGCGCTATGTAAATCCATATTATTATTATCATTATTTTGATCAACTCTAGGTTGCAGTTTAAAGGGATCCGGTAACTTTGTCTCAGATCCTTTAAACAAATCCTTGATTTAGCTCATGGTGCAATGATAATTATAAACCTTTAGGTCAGTTAGGAACCCCATGACTTTTACAAGCCGATCGCCTATCTGATTATCAAGATATTTATGATTGAAAATCGAAATCCAATTATGCGTTTGCCAAACGGTTTTCATAACACTACAGTCTATTGGGGAAAACGAGTATGGTAAAACCGGTCACTCCAAGGTTTTTACTTTTTTGAGGCACTTGATCATTATGAAGTGAATGTTTAGGGCTTCAATATAACACCATATCACAGACAGTGACAACACATACCGTGCATCTCAGATTTAACATTGTTAAACGATCCCTTTAATCAGAAATGACCAAACTTAGTCTTCCAGTTTAATACAAAAACTCTCAGTCCTGAAGGTCAATGTTTGTGTGTACATGACTGATATTTATAAAACAAGATTAACCATTTGGGCTAGGGTAGACATATGTGTATCTAGTTAATAAAATTTAAATTCTAATGGCATGTTATTGAGAATTTACAGACTGATCGAAGACACTATTTGGAATAGCTTGCTGTCCTCAACATCACAGAACGGCATTTAATAGTCTAAGTGAGGGGTCCAGATTTCAAGGTCATCTTATTCACTTTCAGTTCACTCAAATTCTTTTCTTAATTCCAAGTCCAAAGTTTCATTTAATCTATTCAAAAGCAAATATGTTCATAAAATGTACATATTCTAATTACACTTAGTTGAGATCAACTCGTCACCACATACGTTTTTACACTTACACACTGAATACTGCTTTATGTGGAGGCAATTTTGTGTAGCGAAGAAAGCAGTCTCAACTCTTGTACGAGAGGTCCTATGTTTAATCCAGTGGATTTAGCGCCTTACAAATCTGATATAATATTTGTATTACCCTGGATAAAATAACACCTTTTCATTATCCTAATAATTCGAAATTATGTTATAATAATAATAATAATAATATTTAATTTTGATATAGCGCTTAATACAAGTATCTCTATAAAGGGCTTTACAAATATACTATTACCCCGGTCATTGGATTCAGTGCTTGCCCGCACACACTGTGTACCGCATTTTATTTTAATTGATACAACCAATATATAAAAACATACGTACCAAAGCCTGCACTTGTAACGGCAACAATAGAAGCCAAAATCACAGCTACCAGTTGAGAACTCATACTCATAGATGACGCCATTGTGTAGCTCCTCTGTCTTTTTCGATTATGTTTGTCTGTCTGTATGTCTGTCTGTTGAGTAAAACCAACTGAATCGCTATTCAATTTGACAGTCCGATGAGATGTTCATCAATGGGATTATAAGAATAACAATAGAAGTCTGACTTCTGTGATCCAATTTACAAACCAACGACTCTCGACAAGGCTTAGATATGTTTAATTATCGTATCAACTACTTGATAAACCGAAGAATGCCCCTGCCACCTAATCAGCTATTAACTTATTAACTTTTGCGTCGACCCAATAAACTTAGGCTCATGCAAGTCATACCAGGTTACGCAGATTCGATTGCTATGTAATGATCCGTTTATAATTGCTAATTTATAATTGTTGGTGTGGCCTTTTGAGAATTAACCAGTGTATTTGTAAGGCTTCAAACATGTGTTTTTTGTAACATAGGGTAAACAAAACAAAAAAAATATGTGAGAATTTGGTAAAAGCAAAGGCAACTCATTGGGGTAAATTGTTTCACAATGTGGGAAATCATTTGTATTTAAATTGCAGGCGACAAGAGGTCCGCTAAAAAAAAAAGGGAGAACAAATAAATCTATCCAAAGAGGAGGAAGCTCAAATATAGGTAAAGGAAACAATGGACCAATGCAAACAATGAAGGTAAGACACATTTATTACTGAAACCGTTTTCACTTTTCAGACAGAAAAAATACCCCAAATTTCTCTGTTCTGGGAAGGGAACACCATAGGTGGCGCTCCTTGCGGAAAGGGAAGAGGGGGCTAGGGGTTCAGTTCCCCCAATTTTATGAATACCCCAAAAGTGCCAATTTTCTTGGACAAAGTTCCACCTAACAATCAGGGGCGTCGCCAAAGGGGTGGTGTGGGGGATGCGACACCCCCCCCCCCCACCTGTCAGGATATTGTCGGTAAAATTGCGCTGCCGTCGGGAAAAAAAGAGAAAAGGGGGAGGGAAGAAAAGAGAGGGAAAGGGAAAGAAAAGAAAAAAAAAGAAAAGGAAAAGAAAAGAAAGAAAGGAAAGAAAGGAAAGAAAGGAAAAGAAAGGAAACAAAAGAGAAGAAAGATAGAGAAAAAAGAAAAAGAGAGGGGAGAGGAAAGAAAGGAAAAGAACGAAAAAAAAAAGAAGAAAAAAAAGGGGTAAAATGGAAAGGAAAAAACGGGGGATGAAAGAGAGGATAGAAAGGGAGGTAAGAGCCTTCGAGAGGAGGAGTGGGAGTAACATAGAGAAGGGGTTTGTTGGGTGGAGTCGTCTCGTCGAGGGAGCAAGAAAGACACGTGTAAATATGTTGCTGTGTCGGGTCAGCTGTGTCGGTATTATTGCTCGATCCTCGTGTATTATATCAATGCAGAAGTTTGAAGTCGGTGAGATATATATTGTCGGTCGGCCGACAAGTTTTTTCCTAGTCCAGATTCAGTCCGTTCGTTCTTTTTATCCCCCACACACAGCGCGGTCTCTTCACTCATCGCGCAATCCCCAAATTTCCGTCCACACTTTAAAGGAATGGCTAGGTCTACTTTCAACGTTGAGGGTGTGTTATTTTATCAGCTGATTGGGTGCGCTGAACGAAAACGGTACAGAGGCTGGACTAGTTTTTTTCCCTACGAACTGTGACTTTTTATCCGCTGTGACAACTTCGAGAGTGACTACAACTACAATACTTGTATTTTCTCGAAGTTTCACTTTCCTATAATATCAGCTAAAGAAATCAGAGGTTTAAAATTTTCGGGGAAACTAAATTCAAACAAGGTTTAAGAGTCAACAACGGTACGACGAATCGTCTTCCTTTCTCTATATTGCGATGAAACGCCAACAAATTATGCGCTTTGCGCGGAAAGTGGAAAACTTATTTTTGGACGAGTCGAAAACGGTACCTTCGCGCGAGAGGGGGAAACTGAATTCAGATGAAAAGGGCTTAATAAGAGTAAAAAACGGTACGACGAATCGTCTTCCTTTCTCTATGTAGTGATGAAACGCCAAAATGTCCGCGCTTCGCGCGGAAGGGGAAAACTTCATTTAGACGAGTCGAGAACGGTACAACGAATTCTCTAATAATTTAAGGAAACTTCAAAGCTTCCGCGCTTCGCGCGAGAGGGGGAGACTGAATTCAGACAATTAGGGCTTATTAAGAGTCGAAAACGCTACAATGAATCGTCTTCTTTCTCTAATAATTTAATGAAACGTCAAAACTTCTGCGCTTCGCGCGGGAGTGGGAAGCTTCATTCAGACAAGGATTAAGAGTCGAGCACGGTTCAACGAATCGTCTACTTTCTCTAATAATTTAATGAAACGTCAAAACTTCCGCGCTTCGCGCGGGAGGCGAGAACTGAATTCAGATAATGATTAAGAGTCGAGAACAGTACACCCAATCGTCTGCTTTTTCTCATAATTTAATGAAACGTCAAAGCTTCCGCGCTTTGCGCGGGAGGGGGAGAACTTCATTCAGACAAGGATTAACAGTCGAGAACGATACAATAAATCGTCTTTTTTCCTAATAATTTGAGGAAACGTCTAAGCTTCCGCGCTTCGCGCGGGAGGCCTATCACCCACAGTGACGGTCCAGCGCTCAAAATACACGGGGGCGATGGGCGATTCGCCCCCGTGAGCTCCATGATCGCCCCCGTCAGGTTGCTCACGGGGGCGATTGCAAAATTAAAAATCGCCCCGTGGAATTATAAAATAAAGATTATCTTTTCTGATATAACTTTAACACAATATTGAGTATCAATTTTCAAACCTTAAACCAATGAAATGGAACTTAGATGGCGCTTTCTCTCCCATCTCTATGAGTATTACCGATACAAAGAACGGAAGCTCGCAGTGCAGCTAATGCGGCCGTCAGTAGTGGCTATACTTCGCCGGTATACGCCCAATAACTGCTGGAGCTGGAGACGATCGCGCAAGGTTTGAACATTTTCGTTGTGAAAAGTGTGAATCCTCTGAAATCTGGTTATTCTAAAAGACCAGCAAATAATGTAACTTGACCAGTAAATCAATAGTGAGAAGAAGATCACCAATACAGGGGCGGATCTAGGCGGTTTAGGGGGTTACCCCCCCCCCTTCCCCCTTGGGCTGCCAAGTGAAAATGTGATGTGCATAGAAAAATGCTATCATGTGTCCACTGTCCAGACCTACACAGTATTAGTAGATGTCAGTAGATGCCAGGAAAACATCACTTACGAGGGTTCAAATAGCAACAACAAAAATCGCCTCGCCGCTACGCGGCTCGTGGACGATGCTCCACATCGTATTTGGGTTACCCCCCCCCACCCTTTAGCAAAAAGCTAGTTCCGCCCCTGTGTTTTGGAAGGATATGGTAAAGACTAAAAGTAAAGAAAGAATGTAAATAAAGTTGCTCCGAATAATGAGGGGGACATTATGTGCAGAACGGGAAGAAATGGAGAGAATGTCATCACGGGGATAAAAGTCAATATTTCTAAGAGGGAAAATGCCGACTTAAATAAATAATAATGATGAAATACCAAGGAATTTAGGAGTCTCATGGGTACCAATTCAATGGAAATTTGTATTGAAATAAGAGCCCCGGTCAGCACTTAAAGAACCCCGTGAGAAGGCTCACGGGGGCTCTTTTTTATTTTGGAAGAGCCCCCGTGGACAAAAATTAATTTGAGCCCTGACCCACACCCACCCCTGATGAGCGCGCTCCGCGTGCTTTTTAAGTGATTCGCTTGCTCACTACCGCCCCTCCCTAAAATAAGATCCTAGCTCCGCGCCTGCATCAAAATATATAGCTATGATGCTGACTATTAAAGTTGACGAAATAATTCGTATATTTATGTCGTCGAGGAAAATTACCATTTTCGCATACGCAAGTATAGATAGTCCATAGGAAAAAACAAGTTAGCCTTCGGCCCCGGGTTTATAGGGTTAAATTTGTAGATATTGGACATTTAATTTTGTCGGTAATTGATGGCTAGTTTTGTCGGTAATCGTTGGCCTCTACACCCCCCCCCCCCCCCACTGAAAAAGGTCTAGCGACGCCCCTGCTTACAATATCTGATAATTGACTCTATTCGAATCTAAGAGGTGCCCCTTTTCCTTTGTAGGAAGTGCCGTTTTACCTTATCATGAGTTTCCATTTTCACCTCTGATACGTGTCCCTTTTATTTTGACACGTATCCCTTTGAAAAAAAGGTAATGAACCTATCTTCCTCAGAAAAGCATGCATACCCTCATTTTTTAGTTACAAGCATTTTCCAATACACAAAAAGGTCAAGCTGCAAAGTGATTGCGAGAAAGAAAATAATTGTTGTTTAGTAAGCAGATATTAAACGTAGAGTGATTGAAAAGTGGCCTACAAAATATACTGTCACTATTACAGAGCAGAGCTAACTCGAGATACTTCGAAATTATACTGAAATATTATATTTAAATGTGTAAGATAAGGGCGCAAACTTTATCGAGTGCCACTACGCTGTCGGGGCCAGCTTAGGATATCCTTTGTAAGAAGTACTTCTTTCCTTTCTAATAAATGCCCCTGGTCCTTCATTTCTCCTTTCCCCTTCTCATATTTGCCCCCTTTTCATCTGTAATTAATGCCCCGATTCAAATCTGGTAGGTGCCCCTTTTACTTCAACAAAGAAACTGTTTTCTTTATAATAAGCGCCTCTTTTACATTTCCATAAGTGCCCCCTTTTCATCTCTCGTGCGTATCCCTTTTTAGAAGGTGCCCTTTCTTGTTGATGCCTCTTCCCCACTTTTAAAGACGCTCCGCCGCCCCTGGTCTGGAATGTGTGACTCGAGAATATCAGAAGAGAACACTGACACCGATAAAGCCAATAAGATTAATCAAACTTATGCCTATATGAAGCAACCTTGGTAATGCTTACCCTATTAGAACGAAAGAAAGAAAAGGAATGAACTTCTTGGTTGAGTAACTATATAAGCTCCATTTATCTAACTTAATAAACAAACAGCCAATCAAATGTCAGGTTCATTACCGCGACCGAAGATGGGTCAGTCATGAGAGACGGGATTAAAGTATATAAGGGAGGATGGGTTGGGCTCGGAAGAACAAGAGCTATTAAGGCGATCAACGAGCATCAATCAACTGTTCTCTCAAAGCCAGCCAATTTCACAAAATCGTAAGTATTGCTGCAACTTACAACATTTTGCTGTCTTTCAAAATTTTGAACAATATAAGGAAATAATTATTACTACTATAAATCGTTTTTTAATAATTTTCCTATACTTTATTTCATTTTTGTGAAGTATGTATTAAGTGCTTTATTGGAACAATTAAAATGATAATATTTTTGAAGAGCTTTTGTCAAGATATACAAATATAACAAACAAACCTACATTATAGATTTAACCGTTTCATAATTGTGTATCCCACTTGTGACATTACGAGGCGTCTGCTCCTCTCCATTTTAAAAGTATGTTTAATAATTTGTTTTTGATCAATATCATAAGAGGACATCCATTTGCACGGTCCCCTTTTTATTCTTGCCTAGTTAAAACGTAATCCCATCCCTGCCCTTGCTTTCTTCAATGATGGCATTACTTCAGTTATAGAAAAAGTGTGCTCTCTGAGAAAATTGACACACCCATCCCAATGTTTTTAAAGGTCGTAAAGTAGAGAGTCTAAAAAGGGGCACTTATGAAAATGTACTACTGCTTTTTCAGTTTTGTTTTTCCTTTGTTTTTGTTTTTTGTACTAACCAGCATGTCAAAGTTAAACCCCCCTCTTGCAACGATCTCGAGTTTTCTCTATCGGTTGTATTTCAGCTCTCTAAAATTCAACCTCTTTCGAGAATCCATCATGAACTATGTTGTTCTTTTTAAAATTAGACAATGGTTTCCAAGATCCTGATCGCTTTCATGGCCATGCTGGTGGTCGCCATGGCCTTCGAGTTCCAAGAGACCGATGAGGATTTCGATGTCGAGTTCATGAAGAGGGACCCTGTCATGCAAGACTACTATCTAGCTGTCAAGAGAGGGCAGTCCATGAAGAAATACAAGCGTGAGTTATCTTTTAGTTTATTAACAGGGTCGAATCCAATGATCGAAGTCCACCCAATCATTTAGTTGATTTTAATACAAGCGGGAAAATGCGAGAAACTGGTCGGTTATAGATTGCGCAAAATTCAATTACAAACACAAAATAAGCTGTAATCAATCGAATACAAACTAGCAACTCTGTAACGGATCATGTTTATAAAGGTTTAGGCGTATATTCTTTTCCATACATAGCTTGTTAAGAAATGTATGTGCAATTATGATATCTAGAGACATGTAAGATTTAGTTAAACGCACCTCTGATAATCTCTGAAGCAAAACAAAATAACAACAAGTTAAACAAAATAAAAAATAAATAAAGGTTACTACATTAATCCGATTATGAGAGGCAAAATAGCAATGACAAGGAAGCAAAACAAAAACGAAACAACACACATACATACTAATACTAGCAAAATTTGAAAAGGGGCACATTTCCATCTTTTCAGCCATTCGTGTATTAGGCAAAAGGGGGCGCGGCATTTTGGAGGGGCACGTGTCTAAAACGTTTGTACAGAAAAAAGAGAAAGAAAGAAAAAACAAACAAAGTAGCAATCACTCCGGGAAAAAGCAGAAACAAGAACTGAATTTAGAAGAAAAATATATATATATATTCTCCCAATTTTCGGAAACGTTTAGCCTATACATGTAAGTGTTCAAAATCTCTCTCACCCCGCCCGTAGTGGCTCCTTTCTATCCATACATTCCTTATTCGTGCATTCATCCTCAATCTATAATTCACGCATATCAATTTTCATTTCTCTTCTCATTTCTGTTTAGCTTGTGATACTATGGAGAACTGTTGGTGCAGTAGACGAGGAAACAAGGTCGCTTTCTGCGCTGGTAAGTCACTGTCATAGTTAATGGCTCGAATTCACGAAGTAGATTTAAATTTCAACCATTTACAAAAACTCTAAATCAAACCAATTCGCTCCCAGTGGCGGAGCGTGAGGGAGTCCAGCCATTGAAGGGGGCCAACTGTTATCATAGGGGGGGGGGGGGATTGTTATGAGGGCTGTACAATGTTAGACTTCTTAGAAGTAATTTCAATTCACAAATACATTTCTGCTCGCATCCAGTAAACGAAGATCAAGTGCTCGATCTCGTAATTATAGACATGTCAGAAAAAGTCTCGGAACCAGCGGATTTGAACCTGCCATCTACTATATTTGTATCATATTTGATAGATGGATTAATCTGATGTTAGTGGATTGATCCCAAAGAATTACAGCTATGATTCAAATAGCTATCACAAGAAGCGTACATTTTTTAGTCGCAAGATGGGGTCACGTAATTAAAGCTGGTCGCAGCAATGGTCTCTCATCTGTGCATACTTTACACATGCTCTAAACTTAGTAAATCAAATAATTCGAAACCTTGTTCCAACCCTTTCCAAATGACGCTCACAGCATTTAAGTTTGCAGTGGGCATCACTCTTAGTTTCTTCGTTTCTGTGTTGGTGTGTTTGTTTGCTTCTTTCTCACTCTCTCTCTATGTTATATTTTGTGTTTCTCTCTTCATTTCTTCCTTTGTTCCTCCGTTCCTTATCCCCGTTCTCTCTTGCCTGCTTTCTCTTCGTGGTTATTGTTGTTGAGGGGTTTAAAGTTAAAGGTGAGTCGTGTCATCCGATTGCATTGTGAAAGAAACGGTGTGGAATGGATCAGAAAAAGTTGATCATGTAGCATGTAAGTATTGGTGTGTACTGCAAAGTTCTGGAGTCATCAAAATCATAATAAATTGGCCCAGTCTTGGTAAAGTAACAAGCACTGTACACAGAAAATGTATATGGGACTACACAAATAATGTAGGGGCTACTAACCTTGATTTACTAATCTTTCTATGCTCATTTCTCAGCCAGTATACATTTTCTACCAAAGTTGTTTGGCAAATGACATTTATTTGTAATCTTGAACATTCAGTGTAAGTTTAGTTTGATTCTGTGAGAATTTTTTTAATTAAAAAAAAAAACCAGAACTCACCTTTATCTTTAACTGGTCATATCTTGTATATCGCTTTTTACATGTCATATTGTTGTCTGTTTTTCTATAGGCCAAGGAGGCGGTAATGGAATCTAGATTAACCCACTGAATATCACAGGCAACGAACCCGACCATCGACTATTTAGGGTTGCACAAATACGACCCGAGAGAAGACTAGGAGCTGATTTGACCAATTACTGCGCAGTATTAAGTGTGACGTCACGTCATGTCATCAATGGTTATATATTATGGATCAAAGAATGTTTGGATAGCTTGAAATAAATGGATATATGTAGCATTATGCAATGATTAAATGTGTATTCTGAGTATTGTAGTAAGAAGTATCTGCATGCATCACTATCAGGACGCTACAAGAGAGAGAGTATGAGAGAGAGAGGTAGATAGAGAGAGGGAGAGAGAGAGAGAGAGAGAAAGAGAGAGAGAGAGAGAGTATGAGAGTGAGAGAGATACAAGGTTAAAATAACAAGGGAGAAGGAGAGAAAGAGAGAGGGAAATTGGGATAGAGGAGAGGCAGGGAGAGAGAAGGGGTGAATGGAGAGAGCACGGGGGCGAGAGGGACGGGAGGGTGAATGGAGAGAGCATGGGGGCGAGAGGGACGGGAGGGTGAATGGAGAGAGCATGAGGGCGAGAGGGACGGGAGGGTGAATGGAGAGAGCATGAGGGCGAGAGGGACGGGAGGGTGAATGGAGAGAGCATGAGGGCGAGAGGGACGGGAGGGTGAATGGAGAGAGCATGAGGGCGAGAGGGATGGGAGGGTGAATGGAGAGAGCATGAGGGCGAGAGGGACGGGAGGGTGAATGGAGAGAGCATGAGGGCGAGAGGGACGGGAGGGTGAATGGAGAGAGCATGAGGGCGAGAGGGACGGGAGGGTGAATGGAGAGAGCATGAGGGCGAGAGGGATGGAAGGGTGAATGGAGAGAGCATGGGGGCGAGAGGGATGGGAGGGTGCATGGAGAGAGCGGGGCGAGAGGGATGGGAGGGTGAATGGAGAGAGCATGAGGGCGAGAGGGATGGGAGGGTGAATGGAGAGAGCATGAGGGCGAGAGGGATGGGAGGGTGAATGGAGAGAGCATGGGGGCGAGAGGGATTGGAGGGTGAATGGAGAGAGCATGAGGGCGAGAGGGATGGGAGGGTGAATGGAGAGAGCATGAGGGCGAGAGGGATGGGAGGGTGAATGGAGAGAGCATGAGGGCGAGAGGGATGGGAGGGTGAATGGAGAGAGCATGAGGGCGAGAGGGATGGGAGGGTGAATGGAGACAGCATGAGGGCGAGAGGGATGGGAGGGTGAATGGAGAGAGCATGGGGGCGAGAGGGATGGGAGGGTGAATGGAGAGAGCATGGGGGCGAGAGAGATGGGAGGGTGAATGGAGAGAGCATGAGGGCGAGAGGGACGGGAGGGTGAATGGAGAGAGCATGAGGGCGAGAGGGACGGGAGGGTGAATGGAGAGAGCATGAGGGCGAGAGGGATGGGAGGGTGAATGGAGAGAGCATGAGGGCGAGAGGGATGGGAGGGTGAATGGAGAGAGCATGAGGGCGAGAGGGACGGGAGGGTGAATGGAGAGAGCATGAGGGCGAGAGGGATTGGAGGGTGAACGGAGAGAGCATGAGGGCGAGAGGGATGGGAGGGTGAATGGAGAGAGCATGAGGGCGAGAGGGATGGGAGGGTGAATGGAGAGAGCATGAGGGCGAGAGGGATGGGAGGGTGAATGGAGAGAGCATGAGGGCGAGAGGGATGGGAGGGTGAATGGAGAGAGCATGGGGGCGAGAGGGATGGGAGGGTGAATGGAGAGAGCATGAGGGCGAGAGGGATGGGAGGGTGAATTGAGAGAGCATGAGGGCGAGAGGGACGGGAGGGTGAATGGAGAGAGCATGAGGGCGAGAGGGACGGGAGGGTGAATGGAGAGAGCATGAGGGCGAGAGGGACGGGAGGGTGAATGGAGAGAGCATGAGGGCGAGAGGGATGGGAGGGTGAATGGAGAGAGCATGAGGGCGAGAGGGCGGGAGGGTGAATGGAGAGAGCATGAGGGCGAGAGGGATGGGAGGGTGAATGGAGAGAGCATGAGGGCGAGAGGGACGGGAGGGTGAATGGAGAGAGCATGAGGGCGAGAGGGACGGGAGGGTGAATGGAGAGAGCATGAGGGCGAGAGGGATGGGAGGGTGAATGGAGAGAGCATGAGGGCGAGAGGGATTGGAGGGTGAATGGAGAGAGCATGGGGGCGAGAGGGATGGGAGGGTGAATGGAGAGCGCATGAGGGCGAGAGGGATGGGAGGGTGAATGGAGAGAGCATGAGGGCGAGAGGGATGGGAGGGTGAATGGAGAGAGCATGAGGGCGAGAGGGATGGGAGGGTGAATGGAGAGAGCATGAGGGCGAGAGGGGACGGGAGGGTGAATGGAGAGAGCATGAGGGCGAGAGGGATGGGAGGGTGAATGGAGAGAGCATGAGGGCGAGAGGGATGGGAGGGTGAATGGAGAGAGCATGAGGGCGAGAGGGATGGGAGGGTGAATGGAGATCGAGAGCATGAGGGCGAGAGGGATGGGAGGGTGAATGGAGAGAGCATGGGGGCGTGAGGGATTGAGGGTTAATGGAGAGAGCATGGGGGCGAGAGGGATGGGAGGGTGAATGGAGAGAGCATGGGGGCGAGAGAGATGGGAGGGAGACAGACAGGTACATAGGTAGAAAGGGATGGGAGAGGGAGAGAAGGAGTTAGAGGAAGGGGGTTACATGCATGAGAGTAAAGCACAGACATGGGGAGAACAAGAAGGAAAACAGAATCGTAGAATTAAAGAAGGTTAAATTATAGAAATGGATGGGAATAGGAACAATAGGCAGGTCAGATATTTGAACAGGAGTTATTTGTATGAGACGATCTCTAAGATGTGTTTGTCTGGATAGTAATTCTTTAAAGCATCGATATATTTGGATGCCCCTATAGATGTTTTATAAGCACTAGACAATTTAGCCAATAAAATCACTTCAGCTTTCGAAAAATTAAATTATAACAATGGACCGATTCTCTCAAAATGACTCGCCTGGGCATGTGTGGGCACTAATTTTAAAATATAACATCATAAAGAACTGCACAAGAACAAATTCGATTTTTATTTTCTTGTGCTGGAAGTAATCGGAAAAGTGTCAAATTGCAGGTTATAGGATTGACAATTTGTTACTATTTGTCACCAATTAAAACTGCTACTATACACTTTAATATAATAATATATAATATAATATAAATAGCCTAATAGTCAACTCCAAATTTTATTAAACCGAAACTGAAATTCTTTTTGCCCAATTGATCGTGAGCCCGGCAGCCACTGAGCAGCATAACATAATTGTATTGTAAAGCGCTTTGATATAAAATGTCTTATGAAAGCGCTTTATAAGTAAGTAAGTAAGTACAAAAAAAGTTATATAATTATTATTATTATTATTAATTAGGCTTTTGTATTCATGTTTTATCGTCTGCTCGATTTTCCCCGTGTTAGTTCAAATAAAAAAGTGAAATATTAACGATACTTCTTAGTGAACACAATCACTACTCAAGCTTTCCAACATCAAAGATAACAACACTCCTGTAGATTCTCATTGTGCAACCTTAGACAACGGCAGCTGTTTGGGACAATTTGGTGCCAGACGGGTCTTTAGCTCTTGGATCCGCCAAAAAAAATGTATATAAAAAAAAAAACGTTAATGTTACCTTTAACAAAAAGACGCCCCTCCACCCCCCCCGGCCAAACAAAAAAGGAAAAGTGCCCAATACCCCCCCCCCCCCCCCCGCTTATTCGCTGGCTGATTCACCCCCTGCTTAACCGCTCCATATCTGAACAAGTATATATGTTATACAGGTAATACAATAAAGATGATTCAATTCAATTCAATTAATTTTAATCCACGTCTATTAAAAAAGATAAAACTAGCAATTCAATGTTAACAGATCATACATTATCTGTGTCTGAATACATGTATCCCTTCCTGTCTCCGGCACGAGGTGGCGCTACACCTCTTACATCTTCCACTTTTAAAACCATGTTTAATAACAAAGTTGAATTAATACACCAAAATGGCGCCCATAACCGTAAACATTTTCAGTTGTTTTATAACATAATATTTTTATTTAAACTTGTGTTTAACAGAAAGTACTAACTCTACAAAATACACTTTACACTTTGGCTCTATAATTTCTACACAGACTGATGAAATGTTCAATTAACAAGTCCATATAAATAACAAGAAACACATTTCTGAGTTATGGTATTGAACAAATCCTAGTCATCTGAATCTGGTATTAAAGCAATACGTCAAACTCGTTTATACCATTTTGACGATTCCTTCCCATTCTCCTCATTTGTTTGTGTATTTTTTTAAAAACAAAGAATATGTAATACCAACGGTTAAATACAGCCCTGCCTATTGAGTTCATGAAATATAAACAGTCATAACACATTAATGAATTCACATCATTTTAAATACAAACATGCATGCTCATCAACTACTACTGTTACAGTAATTTCAACACAACCAACAATCATCTACGGCCTTATTTTCAGCATAGTGAAATAAATTATTAGTCAGGTGCAGTACTTTCAGTATAATGGGCTTGTATATAATAAAATAGCTTTGGGCAGTTGGATAAACATTCAGACAAATAGAAAACAAATCATAATGTCCTTTGCTTTATAATTGGACACATAGGCCTAATGGTAAGATATGTCAATAACAAATAACAATAGTAGTAATTACTATTAAGCGCTCTACAAGTTATAATCCTTCAAATCGCGTACAATATTAGTATTACCCCGGTCATTGGATTCAATTACTATTCCGGACATTAATGTGCACATTCTCAACTCCCTGGGGAGCAATCCAGCTGATCGCCATTTTAACTTTGTATCCTACCCGCTACCCATTTAACACCTGTGTGGAGATGAGCAATGTATATACAATGTCTTGCTCAAGGGCATAACTGCCATGTCGGACTCCGGGGTCGGACTCTAACCAACGACCTTTCCATTCCCAGTCACGTGATTAAACCACTCGACACCTCTAACAATAACACGTTATATTTACATTAAATTTCAGATAAAGAAAGATTTAATCAATCTACACAAACATCATGAAAGTCCATTTGTATCGGCAATACGTACCTCTGAAAGTAAAACTGTTAATCTCAATACCAAATCTGTATCCTCGAAATATTCAACTGCCTTCGTCACCAATATGATCCGAATTGATCTTTCTGACGCAATTGGCTGACAAACTACCGTTGGTCAGAATCTAATACAAAATATAATCTCACAAATTTGGCAGAGAATGACTGTATCGTATCCTCAATTATCAATAAACGTTATCATATTGAGTAATTGTAAATCGCATTTGAACATGTGTATAGAAAATGCGCTATATACATACAGTATTATAAGTAATAGTGATAGTAGAAGTAGTATTAGTAGTAGTAGTAGTACTGTGAAGTAGTAGTAGTAGAAGTAGTAGTAGTAGTAGTAGTAGTAGTAGTAGTAGTAGTAATACAGTGTGGTAGTATTAGTAGTAGTAGTAATAGTAGTAGTAGTAGTACTATATACATGAAACACAGATATATATCGCATTCTAAAATTCAAGGTGCCTTTGGAAATATCTGCACACTCTAGTGGCTGTAGACGTCTACCGAAACACCACAAGACAGATGTGTCAATGATCCGTTTATAATTGCTAATTATAATTGCTGGTGTGGCATTTCGGAAATGAATCAGTGTATTTGTATGGCTTCAAACATGTATATTTTGTAACATATAGGGTAAAAAAAACAAAAAAATATGTGAGAATGTTCTGCATCGGCAGCTCTCTTGGGGTAAGTTGTTTCACAATGTAAAATATCAATTGTATGAGAAACATAAGAAATCTTGCGTGCACAGCCAAAGAGGGTTCGACTCCCGGTAATAACCATTATAATATGATATACCCATGATAACGTCACTTTGTGTTTTGAAAGAGCCTTGTAAACTGCTAGCGACAAGAGGCTCGCTAAAAAAAGAAGGAAGAAACAAGAAATCTATCCAGAGGAGGAAGCTCAAATATAGGTAAAGGAAACAATAGACCAATGCAAACAACAAAGGTACGACACATTTATTACTGAAACCGTTTTCACTTTTCAGACAGAAAAAATACCAAAAATTTCTCAGTTCTGGGAAGGGGACACCAGAGGTGGCGCTCCTTGCGGAAAGGGGGTGGGGGGGGGGGGGGGCTAGGGGCTCAGTGCCCCCATTTTTGTGAGTACCCCAAAAGTGCCCATTTTCTTGGGCAAAGTGCCACCTAACAATGTCTGATAATTGACTCTATTCAAATCTAAGAGGTGCCCCTTTTCCTTTGTAGGAAGTGCCGTTTTACCTTCTAATAGTGCCGCTTTTCACCTCTGATAAGTGTCCCTTTTGTTTTGTTACGTTCACCTTTGAACGAAAGGTAATGAACCTATCCTCCACAGAAAAGCATGCAAGCTGCAAAGTGATTGAGAGAAAGAAAATAATTGTTGTTTAGTGAGCAGATATTAAACGTAGAGTGATTCAAAAGTGGCCTAAAATACTGTCACTATAAGAGAACAAAGCTAATTCGAGACACTTCGAAATTATACTGAAATATATTTATTTAAATGTGTAAGATAAGGGCGCAAATTTTATCAAGTGCCACTACGCTGTCGGGGCCAGCTTAGGATATCCTTTGTAAGAAGTACTTCTTTCCTTTCTAATAAATGCACCTGGTCCTTTATTTCACCTTTTTTTTCTTCATCAAGAGCCCTTTCCCCTTCTCAGTGGCGGATCCAGGGGGGGGGGGGGGGGGGCCGGGAGAAAAAAATCATGTAAAATCACGCGATTTTTACCTTTTTGGGGGGTTGGGCCCCTGGCGCTCAAGGGGGGGGGTGCAAATTTTAAAATTTTCGAGGACCAAAAAAAAAAAAAATGTGCTCACTACCCCCCCCCCCCCCCCACCCCCCCCCCCCCCCCCACTGAGCGACTTTTCGGCTGGCTGAGTCGTTGCAATTTTTGTTTGGACTCCAAAAAAAAGAAAAAAAAAGTGTCCGCTTACCCCCCCCCCCCCCCCCCCCCCCCCCCCCCCCACTGAGCGACTTTTCGGCCGGCGCGATTTTCAAATTTTCGGGAGCAAAAAAAAAAAAAAAAGTTGGGCCCCCTCCCCTAAGAAATCCTGGATCCGCGCCTGCCCCTTTTCATCTTTAATTAATGCCCCGATTCAAATCTGGTAGGTGCCCCTTTTACTTCAACAAAGAAACCATTTTCTTTATAATAAGCGCCTCTTTTACATTTCCATAAGTGCCCCCTTTTCACCTCTCGTGAGTATCCCTTTTTAGAAGGTGCCCTTTCTTGTTAATGCCTCTTCCCCTCTTTTAAAGACGCTCCGCCGCCCCTGGACTGGAATGTGTGACTCGAGAATATCAGAACAGAACACTGACACCGATTAAGCCAATAAGACAAATCAAACTTATGCCTATATGAAGCAACCTTGGTAATGCTTACCCTATTAGAACGAAAGAAAGTAAAGGAATGAACTTCTTGGTTGAGTTATTATACAAGCTCCATTTATCTAACTTAATAAAGGATCAACCAATCAAATGTCAGGTTCATTACCGCAGCCGAAGATGGTTCAGTCATGGGAGACGGGATTAAAGTATATAAGGGAGGATGGGTTGGGCTTGGAAGAACAAGAGCTATTTAAGGCGATCAACGAGCATTAATCAACTTTTCTCACTAAGCCAGCCAATTTCACAAAATCGTAAGCATTGCTGCAATCTACAACATTTTGTTTTATTTCAAAATTTTGGACAGTACTGTTTCATAATGTTCCTATAATTTATTTAATTTCTGTGATGTGTATAATCAGTTTATTGCAAGAATTATGATGACAATATTTCAAAGAGCTTTTTTTGAAGATCTAAAAATACAACATACAGACCTGCATTATGGACTTTATAGTTTTATAATCATGCATCCCATTTGTGACATTACGAGGCGTCTGCTCGTCTTCATTTTATGTTTGATATAATTTTTTATTTGATCAATATCATAAGAGGACATCAAACTGTAGAGTACCCTTTTCATTCTTGCCTAGTAAAACGTCATTCCATCCATGCCCTTGTTTTCTTCAATGATAGCATACTTTAATTGAAAAACTAGTGTGCTCTCTGTGAAAGTTGACACACCCATCCCAAATCTATGTTTTTAAAGGCTGTTAATTTAATACCCTTATTAAAAAGAGAGTCAGATAGAGCTTAAAGTAGATTCCCAGACACTAGAGATATCATGTATTCCTTATCATCTTCTTATTTTGACTTATACTACCCATATCAGGCACTTGTATTTTTTTTAAAGTTGGATTTTTTCATTAAAAAAAAAACCCAACCAACATGTCAAAGTTAACCCTTTCATGCAATGATCTCGAGCTTTATCTATCGGTCGTATTTCAGTTCTCTAAAATTCAACTAGTTGAGAATTCATCAAGAACTATTTTTTCATTCCTTGACAGACAATGGTTTCCAAGATCCTGATCGCTTTCATGGCCATGCTGGTGGTCGCCATGGCCTTCGAGTTCCAAGAGACCGATGAGGATTTCGATGTTGCTGAGTTCATGAAGAGGGACCCCGTCATGCAAGACTATTATCTAGCTGTCAAGAGAGGGCAGTCCATGAAGAAATACAAGCGTGAGTTATCTTTCACTTTTAATTAGCAGGGTTGAATCCAATGATCGAAGTCCACCCTATTATATAGTTGGTACAAACGGGAAACATCAGAAAAAGTGGTCGGTGATAGATGTAGATTGCGCAAAATCCATAAAAGAAGAAGAAGCTTTAATCAATCGCACACAAACTACCAACTCTGTAATAGATCATGCGAGGGAACCCCATTTGCTCTGTAAACAGAAACTCTCATAAACTTCCATTTTCTTTGTTTACAAAGGATAAGGCTATGTGCAATTATAATATTTTAAGACATCTATGATTTAGATAAATGCATCTCTGATAATCTATCAAGCAAAATAAAAGTAAAAAAGTATTACAAAAAGGAGAGAAAAATAAAGGTTCCTACATTATCCGATTATGAGAGGCAAGACAGCAAAGACAAGCAAGCAAAACAAAAACGAAACCAAGAAAAACTAAATTTGAAAGGGGTACATGTTCATCTATTCAGCCATTCGTGTACGGCAAAAGGGGGCGGGGCATTTTTAAGGGGAACATGTCTTAAAACGTTTGAAAAAAAGAAGAAAGAAAATACACACAAAACATACTAGCAAACACCCCGGGAAAAAGCAAAAACAAGAACTAGCTTTAGAAAATATTAACAAATTATAGAAATATTCTCCCAATTTTCCGAA
This sequence comes from Strongylocentrotus droebachiensis, assembly GCA_035222895.1. NCBI lineage: Eukaryota > Metazoa > Echinodermata > Echinoidea > Camarodonta > Strongylocentrotidae > Strongylocentrotus > Strongylocentrotus droebachiensis. The sequence continues at coordinate 33,987 of JAVYIG010009241.1, read as the reverse complement.
ACGTTAAGCCTATATGTGTTCAAAATCTCTCTCGCCCGCCCGTAATGGCTCCTTTCTATCCATACATTCCTTATTCGTGCATTCATCCTCAATCTATAATTCACGCATATCAATTTTCATTTCTTCTATCATTTCTGTTTAGCTTGTGATACTATGGAGAACTGTTGGTGCGGTAGACGAAGCAACAAGGTCGCTTTCTGCGCTGGTAAGTCATTGTCACATTTAATAGTTCGAATTCACGAAGTAGGTCTAGATTTAGATTTAATTTGTTTTCTCAAACCAAACCAATTTACTCCCAATGGCGGAGCGTGAGTGAGTCCAGCCATTGAAGGGGCACTGTTATCATAGGGGGGGGGGGGGTATTGTTATGAGGGTTGTACAACACATGCACCGATAGCTTTGAATGTTAGACTTCTTGTAAGTAATTTCAGTTTATGAATACATTTCTGCGCGCATCCAATTAATAAGGCGCCCCCCCCCCGGCCAAACAAAAAAGGAAAAGTGCCCAATACCCCCCCCCCCCCTGGTATCTCTAAGCTCACCATATTCTGACTAAAAATTATTTACCAAAACTTATAATAAACACAGAACTTATACATCTGTTCTTTATTCAATAAATCATGCATATATAATAATACAAATAAAAATAAGAGTGAGATCAAACATACATACAAGAGGTCAAACATAGAATCAAACATAAGATCGAACAAACAAGAAATAAGACGGTGTGCACCTCCTTTGACCGACCCACAACTGCAGAATATTATTTATGAATTAAAAAGGTACGTTTTCAGCAAGGACTTGAATTGGTCAAGAGAATGAATATTATGAAAATGCGCTGGTAATTTATTCCAAAGGATAGGGGCATTTACTGAGAAAGCTCGATCGCCATATTTTGTAACGGTACGAGGTCCGAGGGTTAACTGCAAGGTTGATTTTGTATTTTTTCATTATTTCATTTGTAAAGACTGTTATGCACGACTAATTTACATCAAAAAATGACTTCTATACATAGAAATAATAATAATAATAATAATACATAATATTTATCAGGCGCTTAATACGGGTGTCTCTAAGCGCACCATAGTCTGACCAAAAAATTATATACTAAAACTTATAATGAGTGAGATCAAACATACATAAGGTCGAATATAGGATCAAACATAAGATCGAACAAACAAGAAATAAGACGGTCTGCACCTCCTTTGACCGACTCACAACTGCAGAATATCATTCATGAGTTAAAAAGGTGCGTTTTCAGCAAGGACTTAAATTGGTCAAGAGAATGAATATTATGAAAATGTGCTGGTAATTATTCCAAAGGATAGGGGCATTTACTGAGAAAGCTCGATCACCATATTGTGTAACAGTACGATGTCCGAGGGTTAACTGCAAGGTTGATGATGATTGAAGAGGTCTTAAAGAACTAGAAGAACGTAAGGAAATCAAATCTGAAAGATATTTAGGGGCTTGGCCATGGAGAATTGTGTATGTAAGAAGAAGAACTTTAAATGTTATACGATGGTGTATATATAGGAAGCCAATGAAGAGAACGCAATATTGGGGTTATGTGCTCAAATTTTCTCGAGAGAGTAACAAGCCTTGCAGCAGTATTCTGAATTCTTTGAAGTGGAAGTAGGGACGAATGTGGAAGACCAGAAAAAATTGAATTACAATAATCAAGGTGGGAGGATACAAATGCATGGTTTAATTTTGCAGTTGTGGGCCGGTCAAGTAGTTTCCTAATTTTCCCAATTTTAAAGATTCCAAAAGATGCCGATTTACGTACGTTTTTAATGTGCTGCTGAAATGTAAGATTTTTGTCGATTAAAACACCCAGGTCTCGAACGTATTCACTACCCTTCAGATCAAGTGCTCGATCTTGTAATTATAGACAAGTCAGAAAAAGCCTCGGAACCATTGGGATTTGAACCTGCCATTTATTATATGTTTGTGACATATTTGATATATGGATTAATCTGATGTTAGTGGATTGATCCATAAGAAATACAGCATAGATTCATAATAGTTATCACAAGAAGTGTACAATCATGTCAAGAGGGGGTCACATAATAAAAGCATTCTCTCATCTACACATGCTTTACACATGCTCCAAGGTAAATCAAATAATTCGAAACCTTGTTCTAACCCTTTCCAAATGACGTTCATCGAACTTTTTCGTTTTCTCTTTCTCTAAGCCTCTCTTTGTTTTTGTTTTCTTTCCTTCTCCCTCCCTTTCTTTGTTTTTTTTTTGTTTTTCTTTCTTCTACCTCTCTTTGTTTGTTTCTTCCCCCTCTCTTTAGTCCTTCCTTTGTTCCTCCGTTCCTTCCTCCTGTTCTCTCTTGCTTGCATTCTTTTCGTGATTATTGTTGTTGAGGGGTTTAACTGGTCATATCATGTTCAGCTCGTCTTACATGCCACATTGTTGTCTGTTTTTCTAAAGGCCAAGGAGGCGGTAATGGAATCTAGATTAACTCGCTGAATCTCACAGCCAACGAACCCGACCATGGACTCTTTAGGGATGCACAAATACGACCCGAGAGAAGACTAGAAGCTGATTTGACCAATTACTGCGCAGTATTAAGTGTGATGTCACATCATGTCATCAGTGGTTCTATCTGGATCAAATAATATTTGGGTAGCTTGAAATAAATGAATATTATGTAGAATTATGCAATAATTAAATGTGTGTTCTGAGTATTGTTGTAAGAAGAATCTGTATGCATCACTATCGGGACGCTACAAGAGACAGCCTCATAAAGAAAGAGAGAGAGAGAGAGAGAGAGTATGAGAGGGAAAACAAGGTTAAAAGAACAAGGGAGAAGGAGAGAGAGAGAGAGATAGAAGGGGGTGAATGGAGAGAGCACGAGTGAGAGAGGAAGGTGCAGAGGTAGAAACGGAGAGAAGGCGTGAGAGGGAGGGGGAAAGGTGGGGAGTGAGGAGGGAGGGTTACATGCATGAGGGTAAAGCACAGACATGGAGAGAAAAAGAAGTATCGGAGACAAGAAAACAGAATCGTAGAATTAAACAGGGTCCAATTATAGGAAGGGATGGGAATGGCAACAATAGGCGGGGTCAGATATTTGAACAGAATAGAAACAATTATTTTCATGAGACATAGCTAAACTGTGTATTTACCTTAAATGACTCTTGAAAATAATACCTATCTAAATATATAGCTCCGTTTAGTCTCATTTGACAACGCCCCCTATCGTCAGAGTCCAGCAGCCTATAAACATGTAAGTCTATGGACTTTTACCCCCCCCCCCCCCATCCCCCCAAAAAAAATCGTTAAAAATTCATTTTTTTTTGTTTAAACGAAAAGCACATCCACCCCGACGTACGTTATCACTAGCTCTTTCATTGGAACCCTCATGTCCCATTGACTTTTGAAAGTTCACCCACCGTAATTTGGTGAAAATAGGTCGCCAGCTCGCCATTGCCTATATAACACATGTCCGACAAGTCGAACTTTGGACGCAATTTACCACTCGATTGTAAGGTTATAAGTCAAGCACACGAAGGATAAGAAGCATGAATTATCGTAGATCATTTCATTATGTCCATTTCAGCCAACCCCCCACCGTAATATTTCCATTTAGTATAGGCAAGCATTTTGCCGAGGTAAGCAAAAACATGAATATTCATGAACACCACGGACTATTCGATTATTAACAGAGGGGTGCAATTGTGCACCACATCAAACTCCCCTACTTTCAGTCAAGTATTTCATTGTATTATGTAGTTTGGTAAGTTTATTTTACTAACTGTTTATTTATCAGATATCAATGATAGTTTAAAGATATGGAAAAGATTCTTGTATTCTATATTTAGCAAAGCAATCTCACATACAAAATCACTATCAAGTGTCGTCTGAGCCGCCGATTGCCGTCTGCTGTATACGCGAACTAGCTACGTTTGTGCAGGCGAAAATGAGACAACCGGAGCAATATGACGAAATGGCAATGAGCATGAATTGTTACCAGCTAGTTAGTACCCCAAGTTGTTGTGCGACATCTACAACCACATTGGACGGTGATCCATGCGATTGATTTTCAAGGCTTTGAAATCGAGAAATAAAAGCCTATCGCACGCTTAAAATCACTAATCCCTAAATAATGATAATAATATTCATTTTAATAATAATAATAATAATGATGATATTCATTTGTAAAGCGCAATAACTATGTGAAAAATTCTACTGCGCTGCAAGAGCTCGTAAATGCTGTGCTATACATACCATAAGAACAAGTGGGTTTTCAGTCTTGATTTAAAATTATCTAGTGATGGGGCTTTTCTTATTTTTCTAGTGATAATTAGAAATAAGGAATATAATAATAATAAAAATGAACGTTATTTGTATAGCGCATATCACTAACATAAGTCCCTATGCACTTAGAACAGAAGGAAATAGAGATAAGGCGGAATGAAAATGAAAATTAATGCTTAAAGGTAAAGACCAGTATTGGAAACGCCCCAATTTCAAAAAATTGAAATGGAAGCTCTTATTACCAATCATGTGAAAGAGTATGTTTGGACAAATATGATGATAAAAATGTTGCCGGGAAACCGCCTACTAATTGATATATTTGGTAAATTAGTTTATCTATTGGTGTGTGAGGGATAAACGCACGTGTCGCGCACGTGTGCGTAGTCCCATATACATCTTTCTGTGTACAGTGCTTGTAACTTTACGAAGACTGGGCCGAATTTCTTATCATGTTGATGATTCCAGAACCTTGCAGTACACACCAATACTTATGTGCTAGATGATCAACCTTTTCCGATCGATTCCACAACGTTTCTTTCACAATGCAATCGCATGACCATAACTGGTCTTTATCTTTAATACATGGAAAATAATTAATTACAAACAACAACATTGATAGTGTATACGAAGAGAGAGAGAGAGAGAGGAAGAGAAGGGGGGGGGGGATATTACATGTTATTAATCTAAGTTTTAACATATTTATTTAAGGCTGGCCGAATATCGCGTAAACATTATCAGATACTTATTAATTACAAAATTGACAAGGATCGAAATTTCGCATGAGCGTCAAGCCGTGACATAAAAATTAAAGGAGACGCCCCCGGCCCCCAACAAAGAAGGAGAAGTACTCACTACCCCCCCCCCTCCACTAATTCGCCTGCTGATTCGCCACTAAATATTTTCTCACGAATAATTCGCCCCTGCTTCACCACGCCATACCGAACAAGCCATTATGGTTTACAGGTAATACGATAAATAAGATTCAATTCAATTCAATTTAGTTTAATCCTCATCTACTTAAACAAATAAAAATATCAATGGAACTTGAACACATCATACATTATCTGTGTCTAAACAAGCCATTATGGTATACAGGTAAAACAAGAAAGATGACTTAATTCAATTAAATTTAGTTTAATCCACATCTATAAAAAAAAGATAAAAATAGCAATTCAGTAAATTTGAACAAATCATACATTATCTTTGCCTATTACGGATGGACATTCATCGTTTTCTTAACGAATTCATTGTGATTGTCTCCGTCAATGTCGTCTCAATAACATTCCGTACATATTTCTTCACTTTGATCTCATGATGGTCACCGCCAAAAAGCCGGGACATAATCAAGATAGTGATTTTACACATGTTAATCTACATGCGCAGAAGATAATAACTCGCCTAAATCATGGAAAATAGATGTGCAGTTCTGGCTTATAATCGGAAATTGTTGTTCCGTGTACTGTACATATATTTTATTTTGAAAAAAACATATTAATATTACCAGATAGAGGTTATTTTTGGATATGTTGGTTGCGATTTAAAATCCCGTTTCTCCCTATGTCCTCATAATATTCCAGAGTTACAACGCACAGGGTTGATACAGAGCATGGCCTTTTAATTGTTTTATAAGGTCATAGGTGTGTGCGAAAGTTTGCGAATCAGTTATAATACATTTTATATCACCAAAATCGTCTGCTTTTCAACTTTGCTGCTCCCCATTGGAGATGTTTTATTAATGACACACTTTTACAGACCACACCATCCAAACAAACCCAAGAGAGGGAAACTGCTCCTTTGTCAATGACCGAAAATGCTTACGCAGTCGTTATTGTTAAAACAGCTGAATGTTCTCATTATGATGCACATAATAAGAAGGCGGCGACAATCATTGGATCAAAGAAAGAATCACGTTGAATGTCCATCCGTAATAGGTCCATGGTCTGAGCAAGCCTTTATGTAATATACGGGTAATACTATAAAGATGACTCAATTTAAATGAATTTAGTTGTAATCCACATCTATTAAAAAAGATAAAAATAGCAATTAAATTTGAACACATTATACATTATCAGTGTCTGAACAAGCCTTTATGTTATACAGGTAAAACAATAAAGATGGCCTAACTCAATTCAATTTATTTTAATCCACATCTATTAAAAAAAAAAAAATAGCAATTAAATTTGAACACATCATACATTATCTGTGTCTGAAACAAGCCTCTATGTTATACAGGTAATACAATAAAGATGATTCAATTCAATTAAATTTAGTTTAATTCACATCTATCAAAAAAGATTTAAAAAAGCAATTAAATTTGAACACATCATACATTATCTGTGTCTGAACAAGCCTTATGTTATACAGGTAATACAATAAAGATGATTCAATTCAATTAAATTTAGTTTAATTCACATCTATCAAAAAAAGATAAAAAAAGCAATTCAATTTGAACACATCATACATTATCTGTGTCTGAACAAGCCTTTATGTTTATACAGATAATACAATAAAGATGACTTAAAGGGACAGCTGAGTTCTTTATTCAGAACGCAAATGCCTTCAAAGTGCATGGTTATTGCTCTTATTCTTATTCTTATCTATGACATTTATAGTGCCATTTTAGAACCTAAATTTGGTATAAACGTAATTTTAGACCCCAAAATGTGTGAAATTTAGCCAATACGATCATACCATTTTCAGCTCCACTTTCAAAACAACACGGTGACCGTTAATTAATTATTTAATTAAAAATAACAATACATGAGCCGTCTAATTCCGGGTAATATAAGCAACACAAAAATGCCGCCAACAAAAAAGCCAACATCGGCATTGGCTGAAATATGACGTAAAAGGCGTCATTTCGTTTTTTTCAACGGTTTTTTCAAAGCTTTCAAAATATCTAATATTTGTGGTGGTACAAAAGTATTGGAAATCGTTATATTTTAGCCGTCTATGAACCGATTTTGATCAAACAAAGATTATTTTGTCATCTAAATATTATGTTCTTTCAAATTTAACACTCCGTTTGTCATTATCTCACAACAAAATTATTTTGTTTAGCGCCCTCTGCAACAGAACTCATCATCCATTTAACTCAATTCAATTTAGTTTATTCCACATCTATTAAAAAAGATAAAAATAGCAATTAAATTTCAACACATCAAACATTATATGTGTCTGAACAAGCCGTTATGTTTGACAGGTAATACAATAAAGATGAACTAATTAAATTAAATTTAGTTTAATCCACATCTATTGAAAAAGATAAAAAATAGCAATTAAATTTGAACACATCATACATTATATGTGTCTGAACAAGCCGTTATGTTATACAGGTAATACAATAAAGATGAACTGATTAAATTAAATTTAGTTTAATCCACATCTATTAAAAAAGATAAAAAAATAGCAATTAAATTTAGTTTAATCCACTTCTATTCAAAAAAGATAAAAATAGCAATTAAATTTGAACACATCATACATTATCTGTGTCTGAGAAAACTTAAATGTTATACAGGTAATACAATAAAGATGATTCAATTCAATTAAATTTAGTTTAATCCACATTTATTAAAAAAGATAAAAAATAGTAATTAAATTTGAACACATCATACATTATATGTGTCTGAACAAGCCGTTTTGTCATACAGGTAATATAATAAAGACGATTCAATTCAATTAAATTTAGTTTAGTTCACATCTATCAAAAAAGATTTAAAAAAGGCAATTAAATTTGAACACATCATACATTATCTGTGTCTGAACAAGCCTCTATGTTATACAGGTAATACAATAAAGATGATTCAATTCAATTCAATTTAGTTTAATCCACATCTAGTAAAAAAGATAAAAAAGCAATTAAATTTGAACAAATCATACATTATCTGTGTCTGAATACATGTATCCCTTCCTGTCTCCGGCACAAGGTGGCGCTACACCTCTTACGTCTTCCACTTTTGTAAAACTGTGTCTAATAACAAAGTTGAATTAATACACCAGTTTACGGTTACAACAGTGCGCATGCGCAGACATGGGCGCCATTTTAATAAATGGGTAAACAAACCACATGACCTCTAGAGGTCAGTGGTTTGTTTACCCGTCTATTAAAATGGCGCCCATAACCGTAAACATGTTCAGTTGTTTTATAACATAGTAATTTTATTTAAACTTGTGTTTAACAGAAAGTGCTTACTCTACAAATACACTTTACACTTTGGCTTTATAATTTCTACACAGACTGATGAAATGTTCAATTTACAAGTCCATAAAAATAACAAGAAACACATCTCTGAGTTATGGTATTGAACAAAACCTAGTCATGTGAATCTGGTATTAAAGCATGACGTCATTGTCATTGTGTCAAACTCGTTTCTACCATTTTGTCGATTCCTTCCCTGCTCCTCGTGTTTTGTGTAATATACCAACAATTCAATACAGTCATAAAACATTGATGAATTCACAGCATTTAAATACATACATGCTTGCTAATTACATCAACTACTACTGTTACAGTTCTTTCAACACAACCGTCAATCATCTACTGCCTTATTGTCAGCATAGTGAAATTCATTATTAGTCAGGTGCAGTACTTTCAGTATAATGGGCTTGTATACAATAAAATGGCTTTGGGCAGTTGGATAAACATTCAGATAAATTGAAAACAAATCGAAATGTCCTTTGCTTTATAATTGCACACATAGGCCTAATGGTATATGTCAATAACAAATAACAATAGTAGTAATTACTATTAAGCGCTCTACCAGTTATAATCCTTAAAATCGCGTACAATATTAGTATTACCCCGGTCATTGGATTCAATTACTATTCCACACATTAATATGCACATTCTATACTCCCTGGGGAGCAATCCAGCTGATGATCATGTTACCTTTGTATCCTACCGGTCACCCATTTAATACCTGGGTAGAGAGGAGCAATTTATATACAATGTCTTGCTCACGGACATAACTGCCGTGCCGGAGTTTGAACCAACGACCTTTGTATTCCAAGTCAAGTGATTAAGCCACCCGACCTCGACACCTCTACAAACCATACGTTATATTTACATTATTTTTCAAGTGAATAAAGATTTAATCAATCTACAAAAACAATCCAAAGTTCATTATGACTGATTTTAGAGTTCTTTTATCAAATCCAAAAGGAAAATTTACCTGTAACAGATCACGCCGTCTGAGAAAATCACGTTCTAGTCTGGGAAGGCACGCGCCTTAGAGAGAACTAAGATAGGGCCAGTAGGATCCAGGAAGCTATCTGGATGAAACGCTCGACTGAGAACATGAACCATGACCGACGGGGGCGCATATCAGCTGTCTGACATATACGACGCAGTAATCGCCAACACGACAACCACTGGCGATCGGAAAATTGGCGGTTTATCTCAGTCTGCCGATTCGCGTCCATAGAAGATGTCTCAACTCTAGACACCGAAACTGTGACAGGTAAATTCTCAATTTTTATATGATAAAAGAACTCTAAAATAATCATTAAAGTCTACGTACATTGTCAATACGTACCTGTATAAGTAAAACTTTTAATCTGAATACAAAATGTTTACCTCCGAAATATTCAACTGTGTTCGTCACCAATGTGACCCGAATTGACCTTTCTGACGTAATTGACAAAATAAACAACTGTTGGTCAGAATCTAATACAAAATATAATCTCAAACATTTGGCAGAAATGATTGTATCGTATCCTCTAATGATCAATACAAATTATCATATTGATTTATAGTAAATCGCATTCGAACATGCATACATGTATATTCTATTGTTACTTATACCGCGCTTTTCGCGTAAGGCCAAAAGCGCTTACAGTGAATGAAAATAAACAATTACATAAATACATATAATTAGAAAAATATAGTCTTACAACTACAACCTGCAAAAAGATGTGTTTTAAAGGCCTTTTTGAAGGTTATAACTGATGGAGACTTCCTGATTCTATGTGGTAGATCATTCCAACATTTTGAAGCAGATATTTTAAGAATATTACAATTATAGAAAAAGCATATTTGTATGGGCAAGAAAACCAACATTATTTATTATTCTGTCGTCCCCAGTACCCGTAGCATTTCAACATCTTTGGTGGTGACTTTAACGTCCCTTTAGATGCATGCACCTCTAGGTTTCTCTGCATGAACCAGCTCTCCTTCGTGGCATCAGGGATCCCAGAATTCTGATTGGAGGGTTGTAGCATCCGTGTGCAGTGCGTCTTAATTCGCGTACATCAGACTTGGTACTTGATACTTTGTTGAGTAATCCCTTTGGCAGCTTACTCAGGAAGCTATACTGGGATGGTAGGTGAGGTGAAATTACTAGTTATCGTGTGCAAGAGTCTCGATATCGCAAGCAGCGAAACTTGATGTCCCATCGGGAAGTTGCTCGAGCTCGACTTCGTTTCTCGGAGAGCGTTCGGGTGAGGGTGATTTGTGATAATAAGCTTTCCATACGAGTAGGGTTTATTAAAGTTCGCCGTATATGTTGTCCATCATTTCAGGCTTTTTTGTTGCTCCATCGTAAATGTGAAGTCTACTCTCGGTTATCAAATACAGCTATTATCGGATAAACACCCGATTAAACACCCGATTAAACACCGGATTGAACACCTGATTCAAACATGGGTTGAAAAACTCCGTGAAAAAGCGAAAGTAGACTATTTGTCTTTAAAGATCTTGCTGTCACCTGTAATCGTGTAATCGTGAATACCTGTAATCGTATTACACCAAAACTATGGCGCTATACTCTAATCATTTAGAATTTTGATCTACTCACAATTTAATTTAGACGCTATAGCACAATAGATATTTCAATAAATAAACTAAATATGAATAAATTAAAGGGAGTGTAGCATGGCGAGACTGTGTGTCTTTCCCGTGGCCCTACTCGGGGCCAATCAGGTATAATACGACTACGGACGACGCGACCGCAGCATTCACGTGCGTGCAACATACACGAAACCGAAGCGTGAGGAGAACTTCAGATTAAGTCGCTGACTACTAAGTCCATTCGTTTACGTGCAGTAATCCGAAAGAAGGCGTAGATGGCGTTAACAATTATTTGCCATTCTACACTCCTTTTAAAATATAAATAGATAAATAAGTATAAAAACGGATACAAAAATGATTAAATAAAACAATAAATCAATTTAATGATAACTCGATATTGTTCAGGTATTAATACCAAGTACTTCGAATCTCAAAGACGTATCACGAAATGATGTTAGAGGATGAAACCTGACGTACCGTGCTGTTACTGGCACTGGAAACGGTGTGGTCACATGTGTGACAGCATCAAAGTTTCCTGCATATGTCTGGAAAATAACGAAAGCAATGGATAATGTATATTTCTAAAAATAATCATAATAATTTTAATAACAATAATGAAAATAGTATATAATAATAATATTAATAATAAATAACGAGATGAATTCTTCACTGTCTTGAAGACGATTGAGATGGTCTGCCATGATTACCAAAGTAGCATAGCGCCCCCTTCACGTATTCGATAGAGGATTGTTATATGATATACAAATATACCAAGCTGTGAGAAAGAATAGTGGAAATTATTTATCTGAAGAGGGACTGGCATAGCACTTATTTTTCCGAAGGGCGAAGCCCCGAGGAAAAAATAGAAACTATTGCCAGTCCCTCCGAATATAATTTCCAGCATTCTTATGAATGCTTGGTATATTTTTTGTATATCCCTTCTTTACGATCCGAACCGAACAATAAGTCGAACAAGACTGGAATGTAGAAAGAAGATCTCAGAAAAATTCACCTCCCTTGGAGAATACACGCACAATTGGGAAAATTGCTTTGCCTCCTTTAATCGAACGAATAGGCCATGATGCCATTGTTAAAATGTAAAACATTTGTCTTAGCTACAACATTATCATATTGGGAGAAAAGCGATCAATATTTACAGAGATACACTCAAAATATATATGGCGAAGTCATAATATACCAATTCGTATTTTGAGTTCCAATTCCATTATGATGACGTCGGATGTACTTAATGGCCAAATGAGACATGAAATAATACACTGTTGGTCATCATAGTGGAATAATTTTTTTTACCCCAATTTATGGATTGATTATGAGAATGATTCATTCCGAATAGATCTAGATAATAGAATAGATTATTAGAGTTTATTGAATAATAATTTGTGAGTGTTTGTTTTGCGTGACTGCTAGAGCATGTGTATGCTACCATGCTAATAACTAGGGGACATACGTCCTTAAGTCCTAACTGACAGTAATAACGATTAATGCCTCATAAAAGGGCACTACTATAGCACATCGACATGGTTTTGATCATGGGGGCTTACAGTAACGAAACCTTTGCTTAGCCACTGAATCATGACTGTACAGAGCGGGGTTAGGGTACGTCGCCGCCCCAACAAATACAGAAAACGAAGGCAATGCAATAAATTACCAATAGCTCATAGGATTTTACCCTGACCCCTAAAATAAACAAATCCTCTATGGGGGTATGCCTTGGACTATAATACATCGCCCTACAGAGGAATTGTTCCTGTTGGGGACCGGGGAAAAATGCAATGAATTATTGAAAATGTATTGCATTTTCTTTGTTTTTTATGTTTGTGGAGGGCGGCGACGTACCCTAGCCCCCGCTGCGTACAGTCACGATTCAGTGGCTAAGCAATGGCCTCGTAACTGTGAGGCCCAGAAGAAAAAACCTTGTCGATCAGCTATATTAGTGCCCTTTTGTGAGGCATTAATCCTCATTACTGTCAGTTATGACATAATGACGTAGGTCCCCTAGTTGATTAGCATAGTAACACACACATGACTAAGCAGTCACGCAAAACAAACACTCGAAAATTATTATTCAATACAATCTGAGAATGTATACTATTATTTAGATCTATTAGGAATAAATCATTGTCAAAACCATTCCATTAATTGGGGTAAAAATAATTCTTGCACCTTTATAGTGTATATCCGAATCACACTCTATCCAATCATTACAACAACAACAAAAAAAAAAAAAAGGGGGGGGGGGGGTCCCAGAGCATCACAAAGAGCTATAATGGATTTGTGATAAGCATGTTTTTGCCCATATAAAATATGTACTACCGGTACAAGAGCTCGCGCGCACGGACATTTATCCTGAACAGACGCTCGTTCCGTTTTTAATAGTCATTACGAGATAAACATGGTATCAAATTGTTCAGAAAATATGAGAAATATCATCCTAGGAAAAAAAAGGTTTAAAATGACAATGAAGTTGTTAAAATTGATGATTTCATAGCAATAGCAAATTGAAAGAAAAATTGCATTGACTTTTTAGGTGTAACCATCCGAGAAAATTTAGATTGGAAAAACATATTGATCATGTTCGTAATAAATTGCTCAAATGTATTGGTGTATTGTATAGACTAAGGATTTTTTACCCCATAGAATATTATATTCTTTATTATTTCCTCATCTGAACCGTTGACTAACTGTCATTATATGACTCCAAGGGCGCCACTATTTGTTAAATATAAAAATGATGCCTTAATTTCAACTGATTAGATTGAATACCTGGACATGTTTCAAACAAACTCAGAAGTTCACACATTCAACTAGAAAATTTCACAAAATGGCGCCTGGATGGCGTCATGAGTACCTGATGACCTGGGAAATGTTACAGTCTCGTCTTTTGACAATGACCTATGAACTTCTTAAAATTGAAAGTAATTGACTGAAACCCTCTTGAGTAATCGCTGTTGATGACAGACCACCTTAAAAGAGAAAAAGAAGCAAGAAAATCTGTCGAATACGACAGACCACCTATTAGGTATATAAGTAATAAAAAGAGCTTGGATAAAAAAGGAAGATGACAGATTTGACAACCAAAAGAAAAAAGGCATTTTCTGGAAGCCCCAAAATGGCACTCACTTTTCGTACCCCGCACTGCTCATCCAGAGCAAAGGTCCAATTTGTATTGTCCCTTGAGTAGGAGATTTGGAATGACGTAACCCATTGGGCCCAAACGTTCCGTCCCTGTGTGATAACACCAGTGACTAAAGTATCCTCGCCAAGATCAACCTTTGGGTGATTTTAAGGATGAAAAGAAGAACAAATATTAATATATTCAAAGGCAGATTATCTTGCATTTGATGATAATGCTATTAAGGATGATGTAAAAGAACGTCAACTAGTTGGCTTCACTAGGAACTTTTAGATTCGCACGACGAGAACGTGGACTGCTACGTGTGACATCCTTTTAAGGCAATGTGACCTCTTTTTAAGGCACCTAGCAGTCCACGTTCTCGTCGTGCAAATCTTAAAGCCCCTAATATGAGCACACTAAAACGGCTTGTCAGCCTTCATTGATACGCCTTCAGAAAATCTCTTGGGATAGAGGTTATGGCAGCTGTTTTCAATAGTGTTTGTGTAGGCTTTGTGGGGTGTGGAAGGTCATCTGCCAAAGCATTAGTCATGACGCTGAAGACATGCCATTTAGCCTTGCAAAAGTTCCACTGTGGTAATGGGGAAGGTGCACTTATGAGTAAGCAAAGGGGGCGTTTAACCTACGTAGAAAGGAGTAGTTCTTCTACATAAAATAGGGCACTTTTTCTGCGTAAAAAGGGGCCATTTGGGGGTAATTAAAACGACAAGGAAGGGGACACTATGCCCCCCCCCCGATGGTCATTATTTCGTTGAGAAACTGAGGGGGGGGGGTGTGAAAGAGAACCTCTATAATAATGATGAGATATTTTGTATGTAATGAAAATGAGAGGGATATTCTGTAAGAAAGAGTGATAGTAAGTAAAAGAGACATATAAATAGAGAAAGAGAGAGAAAGAATTAGGGATAATGTGTGAAAAACATTTTCCAAAATGTATTTTAAACAGTTGGAGCATGGGGGCGGGGGGGGGGGGGCAAATATTACCATCATAACCCTTGTTTTATGTAAATTGCCCCTGTCCCATCTAGCTGAGTGGGTTTGAAAGGGGGAACGGCCCTTAAAATGACACTTGTGTTGGGTTTTTAAAAGAAAAGGAATGGGTTCTTTAAAGGATGGGGATATAATTTAATTTAAAGTTAATCGAATATTCCCTCTGAAAAAAAGGGGAAATTTGTTTAAATTGATAATGCTCCCAATTGTTTTCAACAAATGGTGGAATTGGTTTAATTCCAAACCCTGGTGTTAAATAACATCAGCTGATGTTTTCCGATATAGATACCGGGAAAGTGTTAAAATTAACACCCATGGTGTTGAATTTAACACCCTTGTTTTTGCAGTGTAGAAAGCCAGGTATCCCCTTTGTTTAGGTTCTTCTTCTGGTAATCTTCAAAGGGCTATGCAGCCTATCACGAAGATGATGTTGATTATTATACATTCTAGCTGTACACAATTTTTTTCTTGATATGGTTACATTCTCATTCATATCATCTCAACGTGCATTAAGACATGCTAGAGCAAATTACCTTAACCCACTTATTGTTGTCTGAATGGGCGGCGACCCATGCACCGGCGGATACCCCTGCAACCCCGCCAACTTCGTTGAGCCTTCCTCTGTAAGCTTCATGGGTACGACCATAGAACGATGACGAGGTCAGACTAGAGTCTGGTATCCGACCATCTTCCACGCCAAGCCCCTTGCCGAGGACAGGAGGAGTGCAACCAAGTTTCACATCGAGGTTCAGCGACGCTGCAAGAAAGAAAGAACAAATCACAAAATTAAAACACCTAACTGACCTTCTAACTACTTTTCTTACATTTCCTATTTATTTGCAAGGATAGGTTGCCCTTTCAATATATTTTTCCTTAAATGTAATCCGGAAATCTACCCTGTCAAAAAGCTAAATGATGTATTAATACAAAAAAGCGAACAGTAAATACAAAACAAAACAAACCAACAACAACACATGGAGAAAAAAAAATGGAGAGAATTTGTAATTGGGAATTGTACGAATTTTATAATCAATAATTATCATGATTATGAAAAAACAGGTTTGTTGATATTTCACGGGCTAATACAATAACTGTTATAGGTACACATGAGTTACTTTTAGCAATATTTTCGTGTATTCCTTGAGCATGAGTGTGAGAGGTCCAGGGTGAGATTTAATCACTTATACTATTCATGTTAAAACAGATGGGGGCCGGCCTGTCCGGGAGTTAAACCCGCGACATCTCGTTACCACAACGAGAATTCCAAAATGAGGGAAAAGATAATAATTAATTCTTAAGGGTTACCTTTTGGCAATTGCCGATGAAATATAATTAATCTTTGGATACGCGCTTGACGGAATGTGATCAAATTATCACCGTATTCGTTGAAATCTTAAAGAAATGAAACCCTACCACAACACGTGGGGCCCACTATTGGATAGCGTCGGGAAATGTTTATATGCTCTTAACTTAGTAGTATTTGCTTACACCGGACAAGGTGCCACCATCAAGGGTAATTCGCTGGCCCACCTGGATATTCCTTGAGCTTGCCTTCGCGCTTGGAGAGCATTCGGGTTAGGGAGATTTATGATGGATGA
Organism: Strongylocentrotus droebachiensis; assembly: GCA_035222895.1. Lineage (NCBI taxonomy): Eukaryota > Metazoa > Echinodermata > Echinoidea > Camarodonta > Strongylocentrotidae > Strongylocentrotus > Strongylocentrotus droebachiensis. The sequence continues at coordinate 17,188 of JAVYIG010009241.1, read as the reverse complement.
GTTAAACCCATCGCACCCTATACGATCTGACCAAAACCCTATTTTGGAGGTATGTGTAACAACTTTTGATAGACAAATTCGAACATGTGCTGAATCTTGATGATCGAGGATCCGAAAAGTCATAAGAATGATCAAATTTAAGTTTCGAGGGATTTGAAATTTTCTTGAGGACAAGCTAAATCGGCTTAGACTCGTAGTGACGTCAGGAAAGTAGTGCTATTTGAAGCCGATTGTGATTTTATTCTGACTATACAATTTAAATACACTGCAATTGCCGTTTATACTATTCTTATCATTATTCAGAACCTAAATGGGGAAGATGATGTTTAGTTAGATTTCCATATCAAATATAATTGCCATTTCTTCGAAAATCGGATAGTAGGATAATGGTGTAGTGTGCGGTGGGGCGGTTCTCCTGACAATGATAGAGGATTGGTCTTAATAGAACACTATTATTTGTGTGCTTGAAAAACTCGTTACCGACTAACACCAAAATGGTTTCACATTCCCCTATGATAACCCACTGCATTGTTTCTTGGAAATATATGACCAGGACTGGCCATAACATCACATTATGACATCAACTTTACAGAAGAATTGCGAAAGGTTGGCCTTGTAGAACATAACAAAATAATGATATATACTCAGGGGATGATCAAAATTTTAAACAAAAAGGATATTAAACCACTTGGAACATAAATGGGTGAAAGGGACTACACACAAGTTTTTTCGTCCAGAGTTTTCAAGTTTTGAACATTTCTTGCAGAATGATGAGAGCATTTTAAGAGCAATGCAGTTCAGAGGACAATTCTACTATTCTACTGATTCTTGTTTTTTTGTTTAGTATCGATTGTAAAAGTAAATTCATTATTTTTTATTTTGTTACTTTCTCTAAACTGATTTGTACCAAAAATACTTTGTTTAACTGTTTAAGGGGTTAGGCTCGACTAGCACATGTGTTATTATCTGGCCCCTTTTACCAACCAATAGTTTCTCTTCCTGTATATGTAAATTATTGTATGAAATGTATAAATTGTATTGCTGTTGGTAAATAAATCAAATCAGAAATCAGACTATAATATTCTTTCCCACTGACATACAAAGAGAGGGAAAGCTCACGATTTTATTGTCATGTTTTTCAGCACCTGCCATTTTATATTTAAACCTTCCCCTTCAGTATCAGTCCTACTCTGCACTTACCTATAGCATCAGTTAGAGGTCCATACCCATATAGTTCCATCCTCAAAGAAATTCGAAAGAAATTGGTCTTTGGATGGATCCGGAAAGAGCGTCCAACTATCGGCCTAGCAAGCGTGTGAGTCACATAGCTATCCGGGTCGTAATTTCCCGGAAAAATCTGTAAAAAGTAAATTAAATGAGAATGACATTAAGTAATATTGGAAAGAAAACTCATTCTCAATGAAGCTCATCGTTAGTTCATAACCCTATATGGCCTGTAAATTAATAAAACGCTGAATACACGAATTGTTGTCAAGAAGAGCGAATTACGTATATCAGGGCCATCTTTTTCCTTCTTCTCCCCCCCCCCATTTGTTTTTTATCAAGTCCATATCTAGGTATCCAGATCAATATTGTGTAAAATGGAGAAGAGCTACCCGAGATCTTGCGCAGAATGGCTCGGGGTGGTCGAAACCTCCCTATCAACATGGCTAGCTTGCAAGGCGTCATTTTTGAGAGTTTTGTTTCTTGTTTCTTTTACATCTTTGTAAAAAAACCTTGTAATTAGTTGCATGTGTTGTAACAATAATCCTCTGTAGTTTAGTAACTCCTTGGACATACATAGGCCTATACATATGTATGTATATTGCTATTTTGCCCTTTTTCTGCCCATTATACTTTTTTTGTCACCCATTATTACATAAAACGAGAAATGGGAGATCCTTTGTCCCATGGAACTCTTACGAGGTCACACTTATATCTCTGATCACGAAGACCACTAATTAATAGCTTTTTTAATTTAATTGAGGAACCGCAGTTTTGGAATTACCTTGACTGCTCCAGAGTATACGTTCAAATAATCAGTCCAAGCCGTGTTGTTAAAACTAGACGAAAAAGTGTATGACGTCACCCACTCTTCGTAGTTTCTTTTTCCCTGAGTCGTTATGGCCGTTACGATATAACTGGACTCAAATTGGACCTGCATCCAAGGAGATAAGTCGGTCGAGTCTGGGAGCCAGGCTGTCCCAGAGTTCAGGCGGCCAAAACTGCTGCAGTGGGACGCAGTGAGGCAGGAGGATTCAGAAAAAGCCGAATCGGGAAGAGCACCACTTTCAAGGCCGAGTGGTCGACCAGATATATTACACGGCTTTACTGTTGAAAAAAAGGTCAATAAATAATTTAAAAAAACATATTACGGAGTAGAAAGACAGAGGCCTAGAAGTGCAAATAAAACACGAAAGTGAAAATAATATTTCACACCATATCAAGTCATAAAACCGTCATTATACGCGCGGTTGCAATAATGCAACAATATTATGACATCTTAAAAAGCATTTTACCGTCCTGTAGGTGAGGAATTACATTTTATAAGGATATAAAATCGAAGTCAATACTACAGAGATAACATTTCTTTTCTTCGAAATGTACATTTGTCTAAATGTTTACAAAAATATCACATTAAATAGCATCAGTGCCCATATAAATCAAGCGTACACATTTCGCTTTTGTATTTCGCGACAAATATTTCCACTAAAGAACATTTCATGAACCTGTATTTAAAACATCTTTTAATAGTAAGATGCAAAATAAATTATTTCGAGGAGGTTTTGAAGTAAATTATGAGTTCCGTACTCTTTCTATTCATATATATTTCAATCATTATGACAAACAATATACTGTAGGAAACACAAGGCATTGTTTTAAAGAAAAAAAAACTGTATTTCGTATTCAACTTTATATCTAATTTAGGTTATGCAAACAAACATTGAAGATATGAAATTAAATTGATGTGTGTGTAAATGATATCATTTTAATTCTTAACCCCTTTTTGTACCAATAATTGATGTTAATTTGAGAGCTTGCGACAAAAACGGTCAGGCGCCAGGTGTACGCCAATTGTGCAATGATGCTATTCAATGCACTTCTCTCGTAACAATGACTCGTAACAATAAAATCACTATGAAATATTGTACTCATGAGCTTACATTAATTTATTGAATAATGTTTAATAATTTGATTGTTGCACATGGGTATTCATATATTTATGTATCAGATTATACAGTTTCTTTGACTTTGCGTAACATTATTTCTAAAAGTGTTTTCTAAATGTTTGTACTTTTATTTGTATTTGAAATCAAACCTCAAGTTTCGTTTGCAATTAAGAAATAATAATAAGAGTTGGATATTGCTGCGTTTAATTAAAAAAGCGATCGTAAGGTAGTATTTTTAGCTTTTTTTTTTCTCTTTTCCTCATACGAGGCATTTTATTACTTTATATCATTTTAACAACATTGCATATAGAGTTTAATGACAATATATATATATATATATTCACAATCAACAAACTGATATAATAAAATAGGGGAAACATAAGGAAAGTGGAAGGGAAAGATCAAGGCATGAATATAAATGCGTTAAAGGTTCAACTAAGAAAGATTCATCTTGATATTACTTATTAATTGTTCTTGGTTTCTGTATTACCAATTGACATAAAACATGAACTCGCTTTTGAAAGTCATCCAAATTGAATGACTATTGAAGGATTTACTTCTAAGATGATTAAGTATATACACCTTATAAATTGCATATTGTGCGTAAACAATTAGTACATTCATGAGCAGAAACTCCGGGTCTTCAATGTTGAAACCAATTAATATGATTTTTTCTTCTAACTCAATATCTTTTTGGAACAAGTTCGTTACCAGATGATGAATTTTTTGCCAAAAGACTGCGACTTGGTGACATCTTAGCAAAATGTGTATAAACGATTCTGATTCATTGCAATACGTACAAAGCATATCAGATGTAATTTTCCACTTGTAAAGATTATCTTTGAAGGGTAAAACTTTATGAAGCAGTTTGAAATTAAATTGTCTTACTCTGTTGTCTTTGACCTTTTTTAATTTAAAATCTAAAACATGCCTCCACTCAAAATTGATTGGTAGTTGCAGTATTTCCTGCCAAAACAATGACACCGGAGGATTTTCTTTTTTGAACTCATTCAAAAGAATATAAAAGTGTTTTGCTTTCATGAGACTTAAGTTAATCAAGTCGCAGTTCGATATCTCAAACATTCCTTCAGAAACTTCTGTTGCAATTGGGTTAAAATTGGTATTTCTTATTTGTTCTACCCATACTTTTGAAAAAGCCCTTTTTAGTTTCGAAAGTTTGAAGCTATCTAATAAAGAACTTGTACCTAAACGTTCGAAGAGAGTGTTGCATGACACCCATTGACCGTTTTTAAGTACATCACTAACTTTACAGATTCCGTTTACATTCCATTTTTTAAAAAATAAAACATTTCGTTCATGTTTGATGTTACTGTTATACCACAGAATTTCATTACATATGTCTCTTACATTCAGGAAATGAACATATCTTTATTCGCACCAGTATGTGAGTAAGTTAGCATAGAATATTGGTAACTTATACATCTTACATAGCGAGAACATGTCTTTGCTTCAGCAGTTTACTTTCAAAATTAATGGTATGTCTTGAAAACTGATCCAATATCTGAAAAGTATTCTCCATTGCGACTTACCTCCTTTCATATATTTTGAAAACCAAGATAATTGCAATGATTGGAATTTGGTTTGGATATCTACCATGTTTAAACCCCACCCCTCTGCGGCACTAGGGGATACTACTGCAGTTTTAATGAATTTTCATCGAGGATGGTCGAGCATTTCTAAAGATGTCGCCAATCAAAATATCTCTCTTCTTTTTTAGAATCCATGTACATGTAGAAAACGTTTTCATTTTGATGAAGTTTTAATGATTGAGTTACTGTCTGTCGCGCTGTTTAGACTTTTAGACAAGGCATATTTATTACTATCATCATTATTATCATTATCATCATCATTATTATCATTGATATTACTATTATTTTTATTATTACAATTAATAGTATAATATTATCATTATTAGAATTATATTTTATCATGATTACTTTTTATCATTATCATTATTATTATTACTCACCGTGGCAACACACTATGGAAATAATTTCACTCTCGTTTATCAGACCCACTTTAATCTCACTGTACCAGCAGTCGGTGATGTTTGTGGCATTAGCAGGGCATATCACTGATTCGGCTTCAGCAGGAGCATCGATGGACGAGGACTCGTACAGTGGACCGCTCACCGTCGCAAATACTCCTTGTTCAATAAAGTTGAAGTAAAACGCAGGATACCAGAGAAGTCACAATGGTATTTTGAAGAAAATAAATGTAAACCACAACAAAATATCAACTTCATCGAGTTCCCCAAGAACTGATTTGTGATGACATACAACATTTACAATTTGGGTAGGCTGCCGAAACAAGAGTCTTACAAAGTGGAAAGGATAAGAGAGGGATTCGGGTTAAAATAGGAGAAAATCAACTATAAAATGAAATTTAAATCTGCAACTCGATCAGAATATATATACTCCTGATCATAACACCAGTGTTTGATAATTTTTAAAAAATAGAGTAAATACACCACTATACAACTTAAAATTAATAAACAATAATTATATTTTAAACAAGAAAACAGAGTGTATGATAATATTTTGTACAAAGAATCAAACACCTCCACGGAATCTCAAAATGGGAAACAATGAAGCAAGTCCATACTTTCAAATACCTTGGGTAAACTATAGCATCAGATCGGAAAAGTATTCATGAGATAAATGAAAGAAATGAAATAAAATCCGTAATAAAAGAATTAGAACGTTACCATGAAAACCAAAATCCGTATCAAGTTCAAGTTCAAGTTCAAGTTTATTTTCCACATGTTCATAAAAAACAACAAGTATACATACATGTTCAGACATATAAAAAATACAGTATTAACAAACAATAATATTAAGAGAAACAAATAGCGAACAAAATCTAAAAACAACTAAATACATGTATATAAAAAAACATGTGGGGGGACCAACAAAGGCCAGGGGCCTGTCGAGGCTAGTCCCCAGAACAATATTAGATATTTTATATATAAAAACAAACCAAAAACAAAAACAAACCAAAAGCCCACAAACAAAAGCGACGTACAGTACATGATAAAACAAAATTAAGTTGGTAAATTAGACAGGCAAACAAAAAATTATATTGTACCACTATAAGTTTGTGAATTGTTTTTATGTAAAATATACAGTTTAAATTTACGTTTAAAATTAGAAAGTGTCGGACTGTTCTTAATCTCTACTGGTATTGAATTCCAGGATTTTACACCAGTGTAAGAAATTGTTGTTTGAGAGAAACTATATTTATATAACGGTAATCTTAAGTGATTTGAATTTCTGGTACTATGGCTATGAATTGTACAATTTGAAGTGAAATAATTATTAAAACTATCTGGTAAAATGTTCTTAAAAAAAGAGTACATAAAAATTGCAATTTGCAAACTACACATTTGATCCACTTTTAAAATACTCAGCTGCTGAAATAAAGGGGTTGTGTGGGCAAGAGGTTGTGAATTGCAAATAACACGTATTGCACGTTTCTGGAGTACTCCAATTCTATTTCTAAGATACAGTGCACTGTTACCCCATACAATATTGCAATATGATAAATAAGGTAAAATCATTGTGTAATACAGAGTTAAAAGAATCCTCATAGGAACAACACTTCTTAATCTATTCATTACCCCTACGGCTTGAGAAATTTTTGCACAAATGTCATCGATATGTAATTTCCATGTTATTTTATCATCAATTGTAACTCCTAAAAATTTTGTTTGTTTAACTTGTTGTATTAAGCAATCTCCAATAAATATTTGTATTAAGTCTTCATTAATGAACTTATTCTTAGGTTTGAATATCATGTAACAAGTTTTATCAATATTTACAGCCAATCGATTAGCAGAGAACCACTTAGTAACATTTTTCATTTCTACGTTCAATACATTATTAACTTCTGCTACATCATTACCTGAAATAAAGAGACTTGTGTCATCGGCAAAGATAATTGAGTATAATACATCACTAATAAATTGAAGATCATTTATAAACAATAGAAATAATAGGGGCCCCAAAACGGATCCCTGGGGCACACCAACAGATATATTACATAAATCAGATTTGTGGTTGTCTATAAATGTATATTGTTTACGATCACTGACATAACTCCGAAACCATTTTAGGGGTGTACCTCTTATACCATAGCGTTCCATTTTGTTTAAAAGTATTTCGTGATTAATGCTGTCGAATGCTTTCGATAAATCTAAAAATATACCAATAAGAAATTTCTTTTCCTCGAATACTTGAGATATTTTGTTAGTTAATTCTACAAGAGCCATATATGTCGAATAACCTTTTCTGAATCCAAACTGTCTTTTGTATAAAATCTGATTTTGATCAATATATGAAATAAGTCTCTTATAAACAAGTTTTTCGAAAGTCTTGGAAAAAATTGATAAAAGCGAAATTGGTCTATAATTAGATAATTGGGCTCGATCCCCCTTTTTAAAAACTGGTATAACTTTAGCAATCTTAAGTCTATGAGGAAACACTCCTTGATCTAAAGAGAGATTAAAAATATTGCACAATGGTTTTAAAACAAAACAGATAGATTTTTTTAAAAACTTTTGTATTAATGTCGTCGTCACCTGGACTTGCATTATCCTTAATTTTTTTTACAATATCTAAAATTTCTGCAAATGTTATGGATTCACAGAACATTGATTGAGAGTAATTTACATTATTTAAAAAACTGTTAAAATCGACATTCAAATTCGGCAAGTTATCAGCAATTTTAGTGCCAACAGTACCAAAATATTCATTGAAACAATTAACAATTACATTTTTATCATCAGTTGATTCACCATTATACAATATAGTTTGACATTGTTTCTTGCCATTAGATTTCTTCAAAACATCATTTATAGCTTTCCAGGTCTTATGGATATTTCCTTTACAACTATTAAATTTATTATTATAATAATCACGTTTACATTTTCGTATTTCATCGTTTACAACATTTCTATAACATTTAAATTTAGCTTCCCTATGAGGAGTAGGATTAGTTATAAACCTATGATACAATTTATATTTTTTTTTGCATTTTTTCTTCAAAGATGCATTAAACCATGGTTTATCACTTTTTTTTCTTTTTTGCACAGTTTTTTTCAATGGAAAACATGCATTATAAAGTAAAATATATTGATCAAGAAATGTACTAAATTTCTGATCAACATCATTTGATTTATAAACTTCTTCCCAATTTTGATTACGTAAAAGTATACAAAATCTTACAATGGAATCATCGTCAATCTTACGTTTAAATGTTACATAACTTATTATTTCATTCACAAAATCGCAATCAATGATTAAAAAAATTGGTAAGTGATCGCTGACATCAGAAATAAGTATACCTGACTTAATAACATTATCAGATTCGTTTGTAAATATATTGTCGAGGAGGGTTGCAGAGTGAGGTGTAATTCTGGTTGGTTTTGATATCACAGGTAAAAAAGAGTATGACGTAAATAAATCAACAAAAGTACTGACAGATGGACTTGAAGAAAGTAGGTCAACATTAAAATCACCAAGAAAGTAACATTCTTTCTTCTCATTCAATATTTTATGCATTATTAGTTCAACACCTTCCAAAAATGTTGATAATGGTTTACTTGGAGGTCTATATACTACAATAATAACAACATTGTTATTATGACAATAAATTTCAGCACAAATCGTTTCTACACAGTCATTCAATATCTCTAAGTCTTCTCGTCTTTTAAATTTTAAACAATTGTTAAGGTAAATACCTACTCCTCCACCACACTTGTTTTGACGGTTGTTTGTAATAAAAATATAATTTGGCAATTCTAAAAGGGGTGTATCTGTATTGGTTAACCATGTTTCTGTTAATCCAATGAGTGAAAATGTATGTGTAAAACATTTCAAAAAATTACTCATATTTTCGAAATTTCTCTTCAAACTTCTACAATTAAAATGTGCGATAGAAAACATACCATTTCCATCACAAGAATTAACATAATCATCAAATTCATTAGGTAAAAAATATTTAGATTCAAACTGTAAATATCCCAGAGAAGTATTATCCCTTGTATTATTCAGTTAACGATATAAGGATACAGATATTTTGGCACATGTATAAGTTTGATACTTTTGGTAATTGTTTGCCTGTTACATATAAAATAAACATTTACAACTGACATTACAAAAACACACATATGTAACAATAATGAGTAAAAAAATGAAGGGTTATAAAGAGATAACTAAATAATTAATTAATTTAGCTAAAACTGTTTGATAAAGAAAGAATAAATTTAAAAAATACAATAGTAAAACTTAGGCTATAAAAAGACATGATCAGGGACGTGTGTTGAGGATGCAATTAACTCTATTTGAATCACTATGCTTTCAGTTCGCTTTGGACAGGATATCGAGATCATGGGTACAAGTGATAAGTTTTCGTACCTCCTTGCCATCGGTCGCCTTGACGAGGGCAAAGATTCGCCCATCACTAGTCCAAGAAGCCAGAACATCCTTGCACTTGAATGTTTTTGTGTAGAGTTCTTGGTTTTTTGTAGTTAAGTCCTCCTGGATTGTTGTTTTCGTACCTTTAAGTTTGCGTCGTGCTCTGATGAATTCACTTCTCTTCTTGTAGGATGTGAATTTTATGATGATGGGTCTAGGGCGACCTGCGTTGGGCTTCTTCGCTCCTGTTCGATGCGAGCGGTCGATGTCGTCCTGGGTCAACGTCACTCCCATCTTATTTGTAGCAAGATCACAAACAATGTTGTCAGTGTTTTCTCCAGGAGATTCTTTAATTCCGAACACGCGTAGACAGGACCGTCGAGAGTACTGCTCTAGCTGATTGGTTGCCACCTCCAAGTTGTGGATCTTATCATGATGGGTATCAATCGATTTCTGTAGCTTGGAAAGTTCTTGCTTCTTCGCTTCCACCTTCACCTCGATGTCATGAAGTCTGCCTTCATTCCGATCAATAAAGTCTTGAAGCTTGGTAAAAGACTTGTTCACAATATCTGTTGCGATTTTTGTTGCCAGATTCTCTATTTTCGCGATGAAAGAATCACTATCAAAAAGGTCCTGAACAGCTTCAGCAATTGTCTGCGATTTGGTTTTCACCATTGTGGTAGGCCTATGTCTCCAATGTCAATTGAATAAAGGAACGCGTTACGTGGCAAACGGGCTTTGTCACGTAAGGGAACAAAAGGATTGTCAAAGAATTTAGAGAATTCAGAGAAAGAACAATGAATGAATAGAGCAGTTCGCGGGAGAAACACAGTAGACGATCAGTTTATGCAGACACCAAAATGAAGCTGTGGGACCACAGTATAAATAGCAACGCTCAATCGACACGAAGAAGCAAAATGTTTTGGCAAAATTACAGATTCAAATGAGATAAAAATGTTCGATATTGTCCCCTGTCATAACTATACCTTGATTATGTCAGTTTTTGTAGTGTATCCACACAAAAAAGTCCACGGAACAGGGTTAAAAGGAACAAACAAAATATGAGCATAGTAAGTCCGTGCGTGGTTCCATGGTGACTATTTATGATGATCTTTAAGTCATTATGTCCGATTAGTTTTTCTATATAGGTGTGTGTATTGGACAATAAAGAAAGAGATTGAGAGAAACTTAGCTACTCAAGAATAGCTGATAATAGACAGAAATGGAGGGCCATTAAAGTGACTTGGTAACATTGTCTCAGATTCTGAACAAAATCCTGGATTTAGCTCATGCTGCAATCATAATTATAAACCTTTAGGTCAGTCAGGAATCCCATGACTTTAACAAGCCGATCACCTGTCTGATTATCAAGATATTTATGATTGGAAATCTAAGTTCATTTTCCCTTTTCCTAACGGTTGTTATAACACCACAGTCTATCGGGAAAAATGAGTATGGTAAAACTTGTCACTCAAAGATTTTTAATTTGTTGAGGCACTTCATGATCATCTTGAAGCGCAATTTGCTTAGAGCTTCAATATTACACTATATCACAGGCACTGATTTAACGTAGGGCCATTCATCTCAGATGTAACACTGTTAAACGATGCCTTTAAGATGATAATGATAATGTCTTACCTTCAAACCCTAGATACTGACATGCCAATTGGGATAAGTTCCTTTTCCAATGATCTTGATGTACCCGCACGTACGTGTTAGGACTGGAGCTGGACGTTAAAGCAAGTGTTCCTTCATTTATCTGTTCACCAAGAAGCTTTAACGAATGGATGCATGTTACATCTATACAGTTTACAATCAACATAAGACAGATTATGTAGGGTAAAAAGAGAGAACATGGAACTCATTTAGTCACCCGGGAAAAAACATGTTTAAAACAAGACTTTACGGCGATGTAAAGTGTCTTATGCTTGATTTTGAAGGTAGAATGAGCGATCTGAAACGCTCATCGTAAACGCTCATCGTGATCGCAGTTCCACGGTGTAGCTGTTCATGCTTACTTCTCTGGCTCATCCAGGCAATTCTCCTTGTGTGGCATTGTGTGACCTTCACTGTGCATGCTACGTAGACCCACTAGAGGTCAGTGCGTTGACCCCATTTAAACGCGTTTACAATTGTAAACGCATCTTTTTGTGAGTTTACGATCGGCGTTCGTGATCGCCGTTTGTCGGTGATTCTACAAAAGTGAGCATGAACGCAAGCGTGTTTTAAACTAAACACGTAACAGATGCCTGATTCTGGCCGTCAAAATCAAGCATGAACGCGGCCTTAAATACGTAATTTTATCAGCTCTCCCATCAAACCTAAATAAACAAATTGGTTTTGCGCAAGGCACTAAATAATTATTGTCCAACTCATATTCACATCATAGTCACTAAGTACTCAAACCTTAGTCATATTAAAACACGTTCTGTCTTGGTGTGAATGCAATTAGTAAATAGTTGATGGACGATTTGTGATCAACCACTCCTATATTTACAGGGCCATCTGCTAAAATGAAAAGTGGGATGTTAATATGTCGTTAATTATATTGAAACATGCGTTCCCGTTGGACAAAGCGCAGGGAAATGCCCACAATCAACGAAAGAGGTGCCGTTATTACGATACACTGGAGTTACTTCACTGCAATTAAATTTCATTTAGCACTTCATCAAATCGTATTTCTGGAGCCCCTGTGAAATCCCCCCGGAAACTGTTGAAGAAACACAGTCGATCACAATAGCCAAGAAATGGAGATCTACAGGGTCACATGACCGCATTTGTTGATGATATTTAAATGATTGTGTTCATCATACCACCCACAAAAAGTAGATTATTTTAAATACAATCGAACCTGTCAACTAAGGGCACCCAAGGGAATACTCGCTACTTTAAACAGGTGGCCTTTCCAGGCACTTTCTATAACACACTTATTTTCTTCAAAGGAGACAAAATACATGGCGACTATAGACAGGTGACGTGTATAATAATAACAATAATCCGTTTTTTGATATAGCGCTCAATACTACTTTTCCTCGATGTATATCATGATGGTCTTCAAACCAGAGGCAGGTAAATCCTGTATCGCTCTTTTCACGAGTACATGTATCGCCATGTACATGTAGACAAGGGTTCAACAAGGGTTTGTCCCTCCCCCTTAAACAAAACTTCCGCATATGCCTCTTTCTCACTTAACCTCCTCACACCTTCCATCAAGAGAGCCATCTATCCAATTTCGCTCCCCTCGCCGAGTTCATCCATGTAGAAAACGATTTTGACCAGGGTTTGCCCCCTCCCCTTCTCCTCCGTATATAAGAACAAACCCTGGTCCGTTTCTACATCTGTCTTACCATCCTCACAGCTACCATGATAGTTATCGAAGCAGAGAAAGTAATAATAGAAGTCTTGCTCTCCTAACAAGTGCCTCCATGTACACAATGGTTTGTCCCCCCCCCCCTCCTCGCTTACAAATACCTGAATCTGCCTTTGCAGTGCATGTCGCACTTTACAATACTTGCACCTTATTTTTGTTTAACTATGATAGCCCTCATATCTCGCCATGCTCGCTCTCCTCCTAAGTACATGCATCTCCATGGTGGACAAGGTTTGCCCCAGCCCCCTCCCGTACACATATTATTTACCTGTCTCCATCTCTGTCTCACTTACTTTCATCACACCTTTCACTACGGTAGCAATCTAAACACAGACAAGTAAATCCTGTCTCCGTCTCCTCGCAAGTGCCTCCATGAAGACAAGGGTTTGAGAGACATGCTGGTGACAGAAATAACACTGGGAGAAAAACGTGGGTAAGAAAAGTGAATACCCCAAGGTTTAATACATTCATACAAAAAAATGGTGTAAAACAGGGGGACACGGGGGTTTATGTCCTATCCAATTGCTATAAAAATAAATAAGAAAGTGAAAAAAAGAAAGAAAGTGAAAGAGGGGGGGTGGAGGGGGGGGGGGGGGTGACACAAACATTAACAAATACGCCTGGACCACTAGATCCCCCTAAACAGTAGCCTTGTTAATTCTTATTTCGTTTTTCGAGTTAGACTGATGCCCCCCCCCCCCCCAACCAACAAAAGTGACGGAGATGTGCCCTAAGTTTAATTCAAATTGATAAATGACGCACCATCTGGGTTTCCGACACAGGCACTTCAGAATGTCTGTAATCAATCGTGCCTCATTTATCGATCATGTTTTTTGGTTAAATGTCATATGAAAGAATTAAAAAAAGAAATATAGACATTAGTATCATTAGTAGCAATGGGTGATAACTTTTGCGGTTTACATATGATGACATTTGTGATAAAAATGGAAAGTTTTACATTAATGTTGTAAACAAAATGTTTTTTTTTTTTTTTTGTATTTTACATTTGTGGTTAACAAGTTATACAATTTGATTTAATTTGTTTACATTTGTCATTTATGATTAATTGTTATAAATTTGGTGGTGGATTTTTACATGTGTGGGCTCTACAACCCCCCCCCCCCCCCCCCACACACCCTTACCCAAAGTTTTTTTTTGTCTAGAACAGAGCCTGAGTGGAGTACTTACAAGGTGGCACAGGGGGCACATGCCCCTCAGTAAAAAGGCAGAAGAACAAGGAAGGACTAAAAGGAAGGGGAGAAAGAAAACAAGGGAAAGGAGGGACGAAACGAGTAAAGAGTAAATATAACAACCAATCAGACACTCATCATTATGATTAAAGACCTCGAATTGCTTTTCATCCACCGAGTAAGGTTTGCCCCCCCCCCCCCCCCCACCGCCAGAGGCTAGTGCCCCTGTTATACCACTGGATGCCTAATCATGTTTATGATGGATATGCCCTGTACCACACATCATAACGCTCCGTTCCCGCTTATTCAGCAGCAGCCCTGAGATATTATGCTGTTTAATCAGGGAGGTGAAAGAAAGGAGGCGAAACTCTTGTAATTTATTCAAACGCATTCGTGATTTCTAAAGCGTAACAATGGAATGTGTAAAGCAGGGCTTCCATTTAGCCGAGTTGGAGCCTCGAGTTGTGGCGAGCTGGTGCGAGCTTATGGGTAGCCGTTTTATCATTAAAACGTATTTCTTGATATCAAGAATTCAATTCTTGATATCACGAAATCGAATTCTTGATATCACGAAATCGAATACTCGTGAGAATTGGAAAGCATTCCGAAAAAGCAAGAATCACGTTATTTATAGAATTAGAACAAACAAAAGAAAAACATTTCAAAAGAATATTAAAGACTCGCAGGGTAATGTTAAGAAAACATGGAAAAATCTTAACATGCTGATACCACGCAAGAATAAAAATGTGAAAATTCAATATTTAAAAATTGATGGAAAAGAAATTCATGACATGAAAACAATTTCACAAAAATTGAATGAATTCTTTGTCAAAGTAGGTCCTTCACTTGCTAGTGTCATTCAATGTACGAGGCACATAAATGCAACCAACAATGTTATGCAATTATTACCGCATACGCTGACCAATATTTCTCAAATTAACCCAGTAACCATAGATGAAGTAAAAAAAAAATTGTTGAAACTGTCAAATGACAAAGCAATGGGATCTGATATGATACCCATGAAACTGATTAAGCTGGCAATTTCCAGTATTAATGAACCTTTGACACATGTTATAAATACCTCTATTAGTACTGGATGTGTCCCTATCGAATGGAAAAAGGCAAGAGTAAGTGCTCTACATAAAGGTGGAACAAATGAACCCACACATTCTAGACCGATATCAATATTGCCAATACTTTCGAAAGTACTAGAACGTGTAGTGTTTGATCAGTTATATGACTATCTGAACAGTAATAATCTAATCAATGTATACCAATCTGGCTTCCGGCCACTGCACTCAACGGCCACTGCATTGCTGAATTCGACAGATGAATGGCTGAAAAGCTTTGAACAAGGCAAAGTGTTGTGCTCTGTAATGATTTATTTGAAGAAAGCCTTCGACACAGTTGATTTTGATTTACTTATTGCAAAATTAAAATATTATGGTATTGGACAACACACACTTAAATGGTTTACAAGTTATCTGTATGGGAGATACCCCAAAACCACAGTCCATGGTATATCATCTGAGTTTTTACCTATTCAATCTGGAATTCCACAAGGGTCCATCCTTGGACCTCTTCTCTTTATTATGCACATCAACGATTTACCCTTAGTACTAACAAATTGAAAAATAAATATGTATGCTGATGACACTATTTTATATTATGCTAGTGATTACTTTTCTGAACTGGAAAACAAAGTAAACGAAGATTTAGTAAATGTGAAAAAATGGCTTGATGTCAATAAGTTAAGTTTAAATATAAATAAAACAGAATACATTGTACTAGGAACAAAAAATCGTCTAAAACTAGCTAGTAATACAAATTAGAATATTAACATAGATTGAACCCCTCTGAAAAGAGTTACTACATGCAAGCATTTAGGAGTGATTGTGGATGAAACTTTATCATGGACAGACCATATTAAATCTGTACAAAAGAAATGTAGTAGTGGATTGTATATGTTAAAATCAATATGTAATATTGTTGGTAAAGATACATTAAAATTAGTATATAATGCATTGATTTGATCCCACCTCTCTTATTGTGATGTAATATGGGGAAACTGTGGAAAGTGCCTTCAAAATGATCTCCAAAAAAATCAAAATCGGGCAGCTCGAATAATAAATGATACCCCTTGGGATTCATCGGGAAGCTTCAACCTTAATAAACTTGGATGGGATACGCTTGAACAGAAAAGGAAAGAAAATATCGCTTTAATGACTTTCAATATAGTTAATAAAAAAGCCCCTTCTTATCTAATTGATAAATTTTCGTTCAGAGAAAGACCATATAATACGAGAAGTGGCAATATATGTGTTAAAACAATCCAGCCTAAAACGGATAGTACCAAACGCACATTTGTGTACAGAGGCGCTTGCCTATGGAACTCGCTACCACACGAATTGCAAGCTGCACAAACCAAGTACAGTTTCACAACAGGACTTAAAAGAATAACCAATTTATAATCATATACAGTATACTATGCTCAAATATGTCTATGAACTTTCGAATGTTTCCTTTTTATTTTTGGTCTGTCCATTTGTGTGTTGTTTGAATTGATATTGTTGTGTATGCAACTGCTCGGGTATTTTTAAATTTCCATACGATGTAATATAGTTTCATTCCATTTTTATCCGAAGATGATTAAATAATAGAGTTTTATCTGCTGTGCTTGTTATTTTAATTCACTTTCAAGTGTTCTTTTACTGACTTAAATAAAATAAAATTGTAATCATATCCTTAATTGTAATAATGCAGTATCTTACCAGCCACGTTTCATTTTTGTTATATTTTGTATATATCATTTCTGGCAGTTTTTATGCGCTAGTAACAATTCGTATTACCTTTTTAATTTGGATTATATATACAGTACTCTTGTTTGTACACTCATGATTATTGTTATTCATATAAATATGCTTTTTCGGCAGTACTATTCTATCGTTATTTTTTTAGATATTTATCTTGATTATTATTATTATTTTTTAATATGTCATTTGATGTACCATTATCATTTCT
>JAVYIG010009240.1:0-80317 GCA_035222895.1 Strongylocentrotus droebachiensis | reverse complement strand
ATCGTACGCAACCCTACGTAACTGTACGCGGAGAGACGCAAATAGGTACGCGAGATGAACGCAACAAATTTAAACATGTTAAAATATTCTCGCGTACCTTCGGCGTAGACACTTTACGCAGAAAGTACGCAATTTGTACGCAAGTCTACACAACACTACGCAACTGTACGCCAAGCTTACGCAACTGTACGCCAAGCCTACACCAGTCCGACGAACCATTACAAACGTATAAAGACGTCCTAGATCCAACCTGCGTGCAGCCTAGCCACAATGACTGCTTGATCCCTGCTGGACTTTTCATTACTATTCCTGCAGTGCTACATTTTATTCGTCCCGCTGGACTCTATTGTCGCTGCTGAACTATATCTTCAGGATTTAATTATTTCTGCTTTAATTAATGCAACAATGCCAGGAAAGAAGGGCAAGAGTTTTGGTCGGGGCCACTTGTTTCCACCCCTCTGGAGTATCTGGGCACATGAGAACTTCGTCAGATAATTCATCGATTATTGCCTGGCACACTTGTGGGATAAACACAGAAATAGTGTTGTGGGCAACTCGGAATCCATATTTAAGTATCTTGTAGCTGTTGCCGGTGGCCAGAAACCTCAAGGTGACAGCCAGCTTTAAACCATGCAGGTTCCATAGACTTTCTGTAATTAGTATCTCGTTTGGTAATCCTCGGTGTAATTCGTGTCAGAAGTTCATAGAAAATCCTGTGGTCCCATCCGCATGAAATTGGTAAATGCAGAAACATCCTCAGCATGCAGTTCTTTCATCAGCTGTTCATATTGCCCCTGCAGGGGCCTGCGCTGGATCCAAAGTTTTACCCACACACCTCTTCTTCTTCTTCTAACTTCTTTCCTCCTCTATTCTTGTTCTTCTCCCAAGCGTTCATGTTCTGCAACTTGACTAATTAGTCTTTCCAGGGCATCCAGATGCTGGAGTATTGTACCTTTTTGCAGAGGGCCCAACCATCTCATGATCTTTTTCTGCCTGTGTTATTACAACAGTCAACTGTAATTCCAACAGCAGTGATGTGTTCTGGACAGCAGGCAGCAGTGGATTGAGGGCAGAAAACTAGGTTTATAAAGCACCAATGGCTACACTCGCGGATCCTACGATCGTCTATTGCATTTTACATGGCACTTTCGCACACAGTAAGCAACCATACGCAACCGTAAGCAACCCTACGCCAGGCCTACGCAAGTGTACGTAACCCTACGTCAATTGCATACGCCGTAGGTACGCGGTGCCTACGCACATGGTACGTAACTATACGCCATCGTACGCAAGCCTACGCATAACCTACGCAGGGACTATGCCGAATCATCAATTTATCATGAGTACGCAGCCTAATTTCGGCGTAGTAGGTACGCAACGCTAGGCAACTCTACGCAGATCTGGTGTGGAAAGGAGCTTGAGACTCATACCACAGCCCCTTTCATTACTTTGCGTGCGCGCTCTTGTCAGCCTGGCGTCAGTTTCCTTTAGAACACAAGCTATCAAACGAAGTGGGCAAAGAGTCCACGGTGTTTATTGTTATAATTTGTTTGTATTCGTGCTTTACGCTTGCGGCTCTGTTTCGTTCTTTCAATTCTAAAGGGGCTTTCACACCGGGCCTTGCGTAGAGTTGCATAGCGACTACGCTGATCGTACGCAAACCCCTACGCCGATCGTACGCAACCCTACGCAACTGTACGCGGAGGGACGAAAATGGGTACGCGAGATGAACGCCAAAAATTAAACATGTTTATATTTTTTCTCGTACCTTCGGCGTAGACTTTTTACGCAGAAACTACGCAACTGTACGCCAAGCCTACGCAACTGTACGCCAAGCCTACGCAACAATACGCTACCCTACGCCAGTCCGACGAAGCATTTAACACGTATAAAGATTTTTGTTGTATATACCTGGATGTAAACTTGGCAGGTATTGATCATTATTTTGAAGGGAAATGCTATTTTTGTTTACATGTGTGCGTTCTCACATTTATTGTGTTAATGAAGAAAAAGTGTTTCTTTGACTTTATGTTGTATTCTTGCTTGTAATTCTGTTTGTACTACTACAAGGATTTTCAGACTGACATGTTTTGCTTGTTATGGTTTATTCAATTTTTGATGTTGACATCTCGGGCTGTTGATATAATAAACAGAGATAAGACTCACAAACTGATGCCTCATGGGAAATGTTATTTTGTTTTGTGGAAATCTGTATGTATTTGTGTCGGTTTGTTTGCTTGTGTGTACGTTTATGGCCCTGTTTGTATGTTTGTAAAATAATTTTGTTTAATTGAAATGAGCAAAGAAATAATTTTGTCTCACTCTGTTAGTGAGACTAAGTGAGTGTGTATGTCAGAAGTAATAAATGACTAACATTTATATCATTACATTGTCACATACATATACGCTACGGACAAAGGACAACAGCTATCGTCTTCAAACTTTCAGGAAACTGTTATGGAATGATATTTACAAATGAGTGAAAAAAGGGATATGGTCAACAAATATCAGACTTATGTTCACATGTATTCACAAATCAAAATAAGCGCTCTTTTGTTGGCGTTTTGAGGTATCGAATCACATCACGTGACCTTGCAATGTACATCACAGAAAGTTCATTTATTACCCTTGTGAATGAGTATAATAATGTAGTACATCCACAAAAATGTCTGCATTTTTGGGAAAATAATATCTTGAACAAATTAACATTACTGCAAAATAGCCTCAGCAGTTGTTAATAATTGAAAATATAACGGTCAAAACCGTGTACCAAATGCCACTTTTGGCAACCCTACGCCAGGCCTACGCAAGCGTACGTAACCCTACACCAGGCCTACGCAAGCGTACGTAACCCTAGGCCAATTGCCTACGCGTAGGTACGCGGTGCCTACGCACAGGGTACGTAACTATACGCAAGCCTACGCAAAACCTACGCAGGGGACTACGCCGAAGCATCAATTTATCATGAGTACGCAGCTTAACTTCGGCGTAGTCGGTACGCAACACTACGCAACTCTACGCAGATCCGGTGTGAAAGGGCTTAAGGCGGCTCAAGCCCGGTGGATTTCAAGCCACCAAAGAAGGACTGGGATGCAGACAAGGAGGAGAAGTCTGTGAGGACTGCTGCTGGAGAAAAAGGAAAACATTGAGGGTAATTTTCCAGTTAATATTAACTGTTAGTGTGATAGATATTTCGTTTAGACCGCTCGTTGCCACTCCGATATGCACTTTCAATTTTACCGTATGTGCGCCTGAACTGGAATACGATGTTGTATTTATTAAAACCTCAATTTTTCTAAAAAAAAATTGGAGTATTTTTTTTCCAAACGAAAACACGAGTATACGTGCACTTTCTCAGTTTTAACGGCAAACCGCTGCGCAATACAAGTACATACTGACGATGAAGTGCGGGTGCGCGCGTGCGTGAAGCGGTTTGGCGTGAGACCTGTGAGGCAGTGTATATCATAATGTCTTCTTTTCTTAAAGGAAAGACACTCCAACAAAAATTAGAAAAAATGACACGAAACAGGTAAGGAAGATAATAACTTTTAAATCATGTCCATCATTTGTTCTTCTTCTTCTTCCAGTATAGTACAGACCGCCGTTGGCGTATTATCGT
Organism: Strongylocentrotus droebachiensis; assembly: GCA_035222895.1. NCBI lineage: Eukaryota > Metazoa > Echinodermata > Echinoidea > Camarodonta > Strongylocentrotidae > Strongylocentrotus > Strongylocentrotus droebachiensis. The sequence goes on along the minus strand of JAVYIG010009240.1, from coordinate 76,698 downwards.
ACCTTGTGCTTGTCAAGTGCCGAGTGTACGGTGCAAGTATAGAGGCTCTACAAGAATTCTATGTACAGCTAAAACAGTCTGAAGCTCAACGGAGCTAATGTGTTGCAACTTCTGCTTGACAAGTTCCAAAGAGGTGCAATCGACGACAGCAGATGGTAAGGAGTTCCACAGTCGGATAGTATCTGGGTAGAATGTGGTTTGGAATAGCAGAGTTCGGGCAAAGGGGACATGGAACTTCTGTGGATTTCCACGGGTGCTGGGACCAACAACTGGTATGACGTAGGTGACTGGAAGATCAACCAGGGCCATGGAGCATGTAGCCCAGAATCTGCACGGTCCTTTATAATTTCCCTACACACTTGATTCAAGCCGTCGAAGATGGCGTTATCAACAAACTCATAATTATGCTTCGCCGGGCGTCCTAATTTAATGATCACGCAATCATCGGCTGGTAGCAAGTAAGTAGGGAGAGGTAGCGTGGGGGTGGTGGAGATCAAAATTAAATAGACCAGATTCTGGACTATGGAGTATGCTGTAAACCATGCCTACTTTCAGCTGAGGCCTTCTTTCCTGCAGATTTAAGTTGATTCAGTATGTCTGAGACGCTGCTTGTGCGCCGATAGTCACCCAGGACGAGGCGTGCACAACGGCGTTGCACCATTTCCACCTTTCTGATGTTCTCCTGGGTGGACGAGTCCCACACTATTGCAGCATACTCCACCACATGGCGTACCAATGTCTTGCACAGCAAATCCATAGTCTTTTGTGGGCAAGCCCTCATGTTTCTTTGCACAAAGCACCGTACAGAGTTGGTGGTGACGTTTACATGGTGATTCCATTTCAGGTTGCTCTGGATGTGGACCCCAAGTACTTTGCAGTTTCTGTTACATTCAGCTGCTCTCCATGGATGAGTAAGGAAAGGAGGCTTTGGATGTCTGCCTTTTACTAGAGACGTGCATAACCTGGTATTTTTTAGGTTGGAATTGCATTAGCCAGTCTGCTTCCCATTCTTGGAGTGCATCTAAGTCCTTCTGCAGGCATTCTGCATCATCTGCACTTGCCACCTTCCTGTACAATATGCAGTCATCTGCAAACAATTCACCGTAGACTAGGCTGATATGCAGGCAGGAAGATCATTGATGAACAGCAGAAGAGAAGAGGCTCGACTACACCGCCTCGGGGAATGCCCGACAGGACGGCAGAGGTGTGAGAAATGCATCCATCAAGCAATACCCTCTGTGAGCGTCTTGTAAGGAATTCCTCAACCCAGCTATGGGTACTACCACGGATTCCATAGTAGTGGATCTTATGGAGGATTCTCCCATGCAGAACCTTATCAAAAGCCTTTGACAGGATTTTATCTATCTGGTCTCTTGAACAATTGTTGAAGATTTAGTTGAATTTTGGTAGAGTCACGCTAGACTCACGGGTCGAAATTTTGGTCACAGTTCTGAACAAGCGCCCAATCTTCTTATTTACGACAAGTGCAGTGAAAGTTACTTTTTCAAATTCTTCATGAAGTCCTTCACTGTCCGATTGATCATTGAAATTACTTGCAACCTCTTTAATCGTTGCTCTAGGTCATTGTCTTCTTCAGTCATTTCTCCTTTTCTCTCACTATGAAATTCTTCCATAACCGAGGAAAGAATTCACCACACAAAAATGTTATCTGTATACTTTCGATGCGCTGAGCGTCGCGTACCTGCAATGTTTTCTCCCGCAGTTACGTCGTAATACAGCTCCGAAAGTTTTTTTTCTTTCTTAGTGGTCTGAGTCGTCATTTTTAAAGCTAGATTCCAGAATTATTGATGATTTCCAAGGAAAAACATTGTCATATTCCGAATATCCGTCAAGAAATTCTTCTACATTTTTTTCTTCAATTTTAAGCCCGTTTTGGTGGGGCATTGATAGGATATTTTCAGCAAAAACGATAAACAACCTCATTGATGTGAATGGATGTACAAGCGCTTGTATACAAATACAAAAATATGATGTATTTTAGCAAAGAAAATGCAGCATTAGCCTTAACTTATTTTGGGAACCATGTTGCTAAAGCAAATTTAATCCATGGATTGACCCTTCGAGTGGAGTGGAAAATACAGCTGCTGCATGCAGAGGTTATTCTCAAAACTTTAACAGAATTTGTTCGCATTTGTTTAGTATGCAATTTTAATTGTTTTATTTCTACGAGGTTTACGAATAGTGTAAAGAAATGTAATGATATAAAATACGTTAGCATGGAATTTCTTAATCAGACTTGTTTCTACATAAATGAATAATTTTGAATTAAAACGTAACTCAAATACTCAATATTTAAAAATGAATTAGATGTCTGATAAGTAATCATATGTGTACTTTAATTATGGTACATAATGGAAATTGAATACAATTCGTAACGCCGTTATATGACATGAAACTTCTTTAATCTCCGCAACTTTTGTTTATCTTAAGGTATGGTCACAAATCTGAGCAGCGACCGACCGATCAGTAGCCTGCTCGGTCGCTGCTGGAATTTAGGCATCGCCCAGCAATTAGGTCGGTGCCCGGGCGGCGACCGCCCAGGCACCGAGCGTATTTTGGGCGGCGAGTGAAAAGTGAGCAGGCGCCGCCCAAATTTTAACTCCGCGCTAAAACTTCAGCGGCGACCGAGCGATGCCCTAAAAACGAGCGGTGCCTTGGCGGCCGCCGCTCGGTGCCCGGGCAGCCGCCGGGCAGAATTGGTTAAAAACTCGCCGCTCGGCCGCCGAGCAGGCTACTTTGGGTAATGTGATCATAGCATTCCTTATACAGGTGATTCGGGTTTACGGCTCACTTATGGACCTGATCAGTATTCAGGCTACGTAAAGGTCAAGCTGGCAAGTGGCAGTTGGAGTAAATTGTATGGTAATTATGGGTCCTCGTATGAGTATATGTCGAACATCTGTCGTCAGCTTGGATTTGGGTAGCTCAACTGGTGGGATAGTTTTGAATATGGCAGCACGTACAGTATGACAAAGGTGACGAGATGTCCTTACGGAGTTGTGCACCACCAGAGCTGCATATTTTATCATAAGGAATTTTACATTTGGGGTAGAGGAAGAGGTGGGTTATTTATCATATTCAGTATGATAACGATGAAGAATAAAACTTCCAGATCCATTGTGAAGGTGCCCGAGCATGTTTGCATCCGTATTTAAAATTAAAAAACCCCAAAGAAAATTCAATAAATTATCAATAATTCACTGCATGATGCCCTGATCCCCAACAGGAAAAAAAATCATCTTTGTGGCCATGCCTTGAACCATAGTGCATGGCTCTACAGGGATATATTTCCTGTTGGGAACCGGAGGAAAATGCAATTAATTATTGATGATTTATTGCATTTTTCGTATTTTGTTGGGAATTATGGGGGCGGCCCCGTACCCAAGCCCCCGATGCGTGCAGTCATGATTGAGTGGCAAAACAACAACATTGTTACTGTGAGGCCCCAAGATCAAAACCGTGTTGATGTGATATACAGTGCGTCCCCCAAAAAATGAAATCGAGAACTATCGATGTTTTATTATAACTTAGTCACATTTATAATTAATAAATGACACATGTTTGGAAAGCTTAGATCCTCCTCATTCATTTGATATAATTATGATGCATATTTCATGCATGCGTGATTAAAGTGAATATAAAGAGAGGGAACCAAAAAGTCATTTGGCAGGCGGTATCTGAATTCGAAAGAGACAATCCCATTTCTAAGAAGTTGAGTTTCTGCCCTTTCATATGACACCTCAATCATGAAAAATGAGCAAGGACTGGCAAAGTTATGTTTGTTTAAAGTAGTGCTTGCATTTCCATAATTTTATCAAACGAATTCGTTTTCACTGGCTCCCTGCCGTAGCAACAAGCAGAATTGACAAAAGACTTAACTCCGTTTCGTTGACAATCAGCCATGCATGAAGTCTTCCGTCTACGGCTGATTGTCAACGAAACGGAGTTAAGTCTTTTGTTAATTCTGTTTGTTGCTACAGCAGACAAAAGTACTTATCGATCTAAAAAAAAAAAATTTGGGGAAAAAGAATAGGAGTTTTGTTTAGTTGGGGCTAGCAGCTCTTTCCCCCCGTATCAGTCCGTGTTTTTTTTTTAATTCAGTTTTTTTTCCAGTAAAAGACTAAAAATAAAACTTTTGAGATTTAAGAATAGAGATTTTGAATTCCAGAGGTTGGCAGGTCTGCCTGTATTTTTTGAGGCGGCTGCTTGGTTGTTGTTACATGATATATGGACGTCAATAGGCCCATTTACACATATCAATCACCATTTTGAAAAGTCATCGATTTTTCGGACTGCCATTAATACTACTGGAGAAAATTCCTTTGCTTGCTATTGTCTTGAAAATCATTATTAGCGCCATATAATATAAAACCGTGGACATAAAATAGGCTAGTACGTCTCACTTAAAGCCCGGCTCACATAATAGCGGCAAAGACCCCGCGAAAGCCGACGGACGTGAAAATCACATAATGTTAATGGTAAAGCGACGGCAAAAGCGGAAAACCAAGATTCGCTGACGAGTGGGAGCAAACTTCAGCGACAACACGACAGCAAGGGACGAATGGCTGCGGCAGGGAACGGAGTCTCGACGAAGCCCAGTAACAAGGAATGAGGTCAGACAGCTGGCAGCGGATTGGCTGGCGGCAAGGAACGGCGGCTGACGGTGGGTTGCGGCGACGATCACGTGACTCAACGGCCGACATCAACGCCTGTGTGTGCGAGTCACTGACATCTCGCTCAGTGGGGGGGGGGGGGGGGGGGGTAGTGATCATAATTTTTTCTTCGTATTTGACCTCGAAAATGTGAAAATCGTGCCGACCAATATCTCGCTCAGTGGGGGTGGGGGGGGGGGGTGGGGTAGTGGTCATAATTTTGTTTCTCGTATTTGACCTCGAAAATGTGAAAATCGTGCCGACCAATATCTCGCTCAGTAGGGGGGTAGTGAGCATCATTTTTGGGGTATATGACCCCGAAAATGTGAAAATCGAGCCTACCAATATTTCGCTTAGTAGAGGGGGGGGGGGGGGGGGGGGGGGGGGGGGGGGGGGTAGTATGCATAATTCATTTTTGGTATTTGACCCCAAAAACTTATCATACCGCAAGAATAATATTGAACAAGACATATGACACACCGTCGGTTGATTTGTTCACAAGTCTTAAATGGATGACACTAGACAAGCGGTTTGAGTTAAGTCGCGTTATGATGATATATAAATGCGTTCATAACCTAGCACATTTTTACCTTCAGGTAGGCTTAATCAATCCTAATGATGTATATGAGCATCATACAAGGCAAATAGACAGTGGATGTTTACGTGTGCCTAGATTTCACACTGATTGTTATAAGTGTAGCCCAATTGTTTCTTCCATATTTGAATGGAATAAGCTAGATAATTCATTGAGAACGGCTTCCTCTGTCAATTCATTTAAGAGATTGTTTAAACAAAGTTGTAATTTGTGAATGGCTCAGCCGTACATACACTACGAGCATGTTTTGTAATATTTACATGACTTATTCACATAATTGCGACTTAATTAATATTTTCCTATTGATATTACTGTTTACTAGGTTAATGATATATGTTTATTTTGCAAACGGGTATTATTTGTGTAACTGTTCTGTATAAATGTAAAAAACGATGTAAATATGTTCATTTAGGGCCCCATGGAAGACCACTACTTATTGGTGAATGGGCTACCCTGTCAAAAGATTAGAAATAAATAAATAAAATAAAAAGTATATACTACCAGTGTGTACCAGTATTGATACCAACTGGGCCAAAAAATGAATCAGGAAAACTCACAGATAGACAACCGAATTAATAGCGGCGATAAATACAACTAAACCGAATCAATGGATTGAATGTTACCCCGGGTGGTTCATCCATGATCCAGTTATCATCATTTTTGTTATATTTGTTGTTATTATTCATCCTGTTATTATTATCATTAGACTTATCATTGTTATTTTTATGATCACTATTCGGAGGGGGGGGGGGGGGCAAGTTGAGATTAAGGTAAGTGCGTAGATTTCAATTTCAATTTAATTTATTTTCACAGATTCATAAAATATAATTTACAATCAAATATAAAAGCATTACAACAAAAGATGAACCTGCAGAGGGGGTGATCAAAAACCAAAGATGTTTTTCGGGGATCATCCCCTGCTTAAAATTACAATATCAAAATACAGTAGTTTTTACAAAAAATTAAACAATAATACATAAAAAAACATATATAGATTTTACATGCAAATATATCTGTGGGGTGAGTAGTAGTGGGTTGGTGGTACCAAGAAATACAATATATAGAGGAAATGAATGATATGCAGGAAAGAAATAGTGATAAAAATAGAAAGAAACACCGTACAAACTGAATCTTAAGAGTTGGATACAAAATCAAATATTGTTTCAACTTTGACTTGACAGAATAAAGTATGGCCTATTGCGACATCTTCAGCAAAAATGATAGATTACCTCATTGATGTGAATGAATGTGCAAGCGCTTGTATACAAATACACAAGTGTAATTTATTTTAGCAAGGAAAATGCAGCATTAGTCGAAAATAATTTGGGGAACCATGTTGCCAAAGTGAATTCAATCCATGGATTGACCCTTCGAGTAGAGCGGAAAATGCAGCAGAGGTTATCCTCTAAACTTCAAATATAGAATATCGATTAATTTCTCGCATTTGTTTAATATGCATTTTAAATATTTTGTTTATTTCTTCGAGATTTATGTGTAGTGTAATGAAATGTAATGATATGAAATACATTTGCATTGAATTTCTTAATCAGACTTGTTTATACATAAATGAATACTTTTGAATTAAAACGTAATTAAAAATGAAATAGGTGTCTGATAAGTAATCATATGTGTACTCTAGTTATGGTACACAATGGAAATTGAAACAATTCGAAACGCCGTTATATAACATGAAACTTCTCATTTAATCTCCGCAACTTTTGTTTATCTTACTTATAAAAGATGATGCGGGTTTGCGTTTCACTTTTAAACCTGATCAGTATTCAGGGTGGGTAGAGGTGAAGCTGGCAAGTGGCAGTTGGAGTAAATTGTATCTTTATAATTATTGAGGTTTGTCTGCGTATGGGTATATCTCGAACATCTGTCGTCAGCTTGGATTCGGGGAGCTCAACTGGTGGGATAGTTTTAAATAGCAGCACGTACAGTATGACAAAGGTGACGAGATGTCCTTACGGACTTGCGCACCATAGAAGCTGCATATTTTATCCTAAGGAAAATCATATTTCGGAGTTTCTTGTCATCATATTCAGTATGATCGAAACGACACACAAGCAAACCCTATATTTAAGACGGCTGCTTGATTTCTTTATAATGATATATGGACGTCATTGCCTGAAGATAGTTATCAGTGCCATGCATCTATACAATCAAACCTGCGACATATAAAGGGCACCGTATTTAATAGAATCGAACCATTTCCCACAACGTTGGTTGGCGCCATCCAATGTACAGCCCTCACCACCTCACAAAAAATCGCCGATCCTTTGCTGGATGCTATGAAATTTCTTTGGTATAAGGATAAATATCATCATCATAATTATCCTCTTTGCTCAAGACAAGGATTACACCTCACAAATTTCAATTTGCAAACGAAGTCAATTGAAACAAGTGATGTTTAAATCCTATCCTCTCGCTTTATCATGTTAATGGTATAGACGAAGATCCATTTAGCAGATGACATTGGGGGCTGGAAAACAATGTAGGTTGGAAACAGTGTAGAAGTACCTTATGGTAAATAAATTCCATAGCTGACAATGACAGAGACCTCCAAACAATAGTTGACCTAGTACATCAGAGCAGCTCAAACTTTGGACTGAAAATAAACATTAACAAAACAGAAGTACAAGCCATAAGCAAACAGCCTCAACTATTGAATATAAACGTTGGAGGAGAACAGCTAAAACAAGTAGATAAGTTCACGTACCTGGCAGGAACAATAAGCCAGACAGGATCCTGCTCGGAAGAGGTAAAGCACCGCATTGGAAGGCAATAGGAGCATTCCAAGCACTCAAGAAAATCTGGGCATCAAAAGATACACGCTGCTCAACAAAGGTAGAACTGTACAAAGTCCTGGTGTTGTCTATTCTGTTATATGGTGCAGAAACATGGACATAATTAAAGAAGGTCGATGAAAATAGACTTCACACTTTTGAGATGGCATGCCTCAGGAGAATCTTGGGTGTGACCAGATTTGACAGGCTAATACCCCCTTCACATACACGGATTTTCCTTACGAGTCCTTACGGATCGCCAACTCGTAGTCAATCGCAAGCATCCGTAAATAACTCGCTGGTATCCGTAAATAACTCGTCACAACTCGCAACAACTCGTAGACACTCTTGAGGATCCGTGAAAGGAGAGGCAGATTTTTTGACATGTCAAAAATCTTCTTACGATTGTCCACGGATTGATTTGTCCGTAAATAGCTCGTAAATAGCTCGTAAATATCCGTAATCACCCGTAAACCGCTCGCAACAACACGTCACCATCCGTAAACTGCTCGCAAGAATCCGTAAATGACTCGTAACAGATTTTTGTAACAATTCGTTATGGTTAGTTTACGATTTGTTTACGAATTATTTACGGATTATTGCGAGCAGTTTAAGGATGGTTACGTGTGCTTACGTGTTGTTTACGATTTTATTCGGGTCATTTTACGATGGCTTTACGTATTGATACGGGTTATTACGAGCATTTTAAGTGTAGTTACGAATACTTTACGAATAGATACGTATAATTTACGTATGCTTACGAACTGTTAACGATTTTGGGAAAGGTATAAAAGCTGCAAATTCGAACACTTCATTTTCAGTTATTATGTTTTGGCTAAAAATCGTAAGGACTCGTAATAACTTGTAGCTTACTCGTAACTATTCGTAACAACACGTAAACAGGTCGTAACTAACACGTTAGTGGCTCGTAGTTATCCGTGACAACTCGTAACGAATCGTGGACTGTTGCCGTAAATACATCGTAATAACTCGTAATGATCCGTAATAAACCGCAAACAGCTCGTAATAACTCTTAAACCGGTCGTAAAAGTGGCAAAATCGTAAGGATCCGTGAAAGATCCGTGAATTTGTGCGATCCGTAAGGACTCGTAAGAAAAATCCGTGTATGTGAAGGGGGTATAGGAACACACACATACGAACACAACTGAATATGGAAGAAACCATCATCGACAGGGTAGCCACACAAAGACTAGGAGGCTGTTCACACCGGCAAAGATAGCGCGCGCTAGACCGCGCTATCTCTGCGGTGTGGGAGGTACAACGTCGTTTCGGTCCGCCCAACAGCGAGCCAGGGCGGGTCAAAACGGCGTGCCACTGGAGCACCTTTTGGGGGTGGTCCACGAGAGATAGCGCGGTCTAGCGCGCGCTAGAAATAAGGGGGTGATACGATAGACCGCGCTATCTCATTGCGGTGTGAACAGCCTCTGGGATACTTTGGACATATCAACCGAATTAATTAAAAAAGATACCACAGCATAATTCTCAACGGAAATGTACATGGCAAACGCCCAAGGGGAAAACCAGCAAAGAGATGGACAGACTGCATCAAGGCGGACTGCAAAAACAGACAAGTTGACTCCCTGACTAAAGCCAGGCTAACAGAACAGGAAGGTGTGGCAAGCCATATTGAAACAGAAACCATCACACATCCCAGGGGGGGGGGGGGGGGGGGTTGAGATTAAAGGGCCCCTCCAACCCAACTCACTTATCCTTTCAAAACATGAATACACCTCTTCTTATTAATAATCCAGCCTACGATTTTTCAGAAAATCTCTATATTGTGCAAAAAATGATAATGACCATCCATTTTAACAAATCTCACACTTGCTAAGCTCTACCCCTCGAAAAAGATAAATGCGGTCACGTGCCTTGATGACGCATGTCACGATATTTCAGGAACTTCCTTGTATTTGTCCTACAACTAAGGTTCTTACAAACTCGATCATTGTTATTCAAAATTAGGAATGACGAAATGGCCAGAAACGTTTTGGGATTATCAAGTGCATATTATTTTTCGGATAATTGTCTCCTTTTTTCAATCAATATCGAAGTTTGTCTTTTAAAAATACATTTTAATACCCCAATATCACCGTCCTTTTCACCTAGAAGTCGCGAGCAGACGATTTTTGCTTAGACTCATACCACAGTTCTTTCATTATTTTGCGTGCGCGCTCTTGTCAGCCTGGTGTCAGTTTCCTTTAGAAAACACACTTTCAAACGAGTGGGTCCACGGTGTTTATTGTTATAATTTATTTGTATTCGTGCTTAACGCTTGCGGCTTTGTTTCGTTCTTTCAATTCTATAAGGCGGCTCAAGCCCGATGGATTACCTTTTATCAAGCCACCAAAGAAGGACTGGGATGCAGACAAGGAGGAGAAGTCTGTGAGGACTGCTGCTGAGAAAAAGGAAAACATTGAGGGTAATTTTCCAGTTAGAATATTAACTGTTAGTGTGATAGATATTTAGTTAAAGCTAAAGAGCAGTTTATGGTCATGCGATTGCATTGTGAAAGAAACGTTGTGAAATCGATCAAAAAAGGTTGATCATCTAGCATAGATGTACTGCAAGGTTCTGGAATCATCAAAATGATAAGAAATTTGGCCAAGTCTTCATAAAGTTAGAAGCACTGTACACAGAAAGATGTATATGGGACTACACACACGTGCGCGACAGGTGCATTTGATATCTTTCAACAGGCAAGAGATACACTAATTTACCAAATATATCAATTAGTAGGCGGTTTCCCGTCAAAAATGTTATCATGTAATATTCAAAACATATTCTTTCACATGATTGGTAATAAGATTAGAGCTTCTATTTCATTTTTTGAAATTGGGGCGTTTCCAATACTGGTCTTTACCTTTAAGACCGCTCGTTGCCACTCCGATATGCACTTTCAATTTCACCGTACGTGCACCTGAACTGGAGGACGATGTTGCATTTATTAAAACCCCATTTTTTTGGGAGTATTTTTCCTAAACGAAAACGTGAGTATAGTGCACTTTCTCAGTTTTAACGGCAACCGCTGCGCAATACAAGTGCACACCGACGATGAGGTGCGGGTGCGCGCGTGTGTGAAGCGGTTTGGCGTGAAACCTGTGAGGCAGTTTATATCATAATGTCTTCTTTTTTTAAAGGAAAGAAACTCCAACAAATATTAGAAAATTGACACTAAACAGGTAAGGAAGATAACAACTTTTATATCATGTCCATCATTTGTTGTTGTTCTTCTTCTTCTAGTATAGTACAGACCACCGTTGGCGTATTATCGTACCTTGTGCTTGTCAAGTGCCGAGTGTATACAGTGCAAGTAAAAAGGCTCTACAAGAATTCTATGTACAACTAAAACAGTCTGAAGCTCAACGGAGCTTAATGTGTTGCAACTTCTGCTTGACAAGTTCCAAAGAGGTGCGATAGACGACAGCAGATGGTAAGGAGTTCCACAGTCGGATAGTATCTGGGTAGAATGTGGTTTGGAATAGCAGAGTTCGGGCAAAGGGGACATGGAACCTCTGTGGATTTCCACGGGTGCTGGGACCAACAACTGGTATGAAGTAGGTGACTGGAAGATCAACCAGGCCATGGAGCATGTAGTCCAGAATCTGCACGGTCCTTTATAATTTCCCTTCACACTTGATTCAAGCCGTCGAAGATGGCGTTATCAACAAACTCATAATTATGCTTCGCCGGGCGTCCTTCTTTCCTGCAGATTTAAGTTGATTCAGCATGGCTGAGACGCTGCTTGTGCGCCGATAGTCACCCAGGACGAAGCGTGCACAACGGCGTTGCACCATTTCCACCTTTCTGATGTTCTCCTGGGCGGACGAGTCCCACACTATTGCAGCATACTCCACCACAGGGCGTACCAATGTCTTGCACAGCAAATCCATAGTCTTTTGTGGACAGCCCCCCATGTTTCTTTGCAGAAAGCACCGTACAGAGTTGGTGGTGACGTTTACATGGTGATTCCATTTCAGGTTGCTCTGGATGTGGACCCCCAAGTTCTTTGCAGTTTCTGTTACATGTAGCTGCTCTCAATGAATGAAGTAAGAAAAGGAGGCTTTGGATGTCTGCCTTATACTAGAGACATGCATAACCTGGTATTTTTGAGGTTGGAATTGCATTAGCCAGTCTGCTTCCCATTCTTGGAGTGCATCTAAGTCCTTCTGCAGGCATTCTGCATCATCTGCACTTGCCACCTTCCTGTACAATATGCAGTCATCTGCAAACAATTTCAACGTAGACTGGGCTGATATGCACGCCGTTATATGACATGAAACCTCTCATTTAATCTCCGCAACTTTTGTTTATCTTACTTAACAGGTGATTCGGGTTTGCGGCTCACTTACGGATCTGATCAGTATTCAGGGTGGGTAGAGGTCAAGCTGGAAAGTGGCAGTTGGAGTAAATTGTATGGTAATTATTGGTCTGGGTATGTTGAGTATATGTCGAACATCTGTCGTCAGCTTGAATTCGGGGAGCTCAACTGGTGGGATAGTTTCGAATATAGCAGCACGTACAGTATGACAAAGGTGACGAGATGTCCTAACGGACTTGCGCACCATTGAAGCTGTATATTTTATCCTAAGGAAAAATCATATTTCGTGTTTATTTTCATTATATTCAGTATGATCAAAACGACACACAAGCAACCTCTATATTTAAGGCGGCTGCTTGGTTTCTTCATAATGATATATGGACGTCATTGCCTGAAAATAGTTATCAGTGCCATCTTATATCAAACCTGCGACATAATAATAGGCACCGTATTTAATAGAATCGAACCATTTCCCACAACGTTGGTTGGCGCCATCCGATGTACAATCCCTCGCTACCTCAAAATCCATCGTCAATCCTGTGCTGGATGCCATGAAGTTCCTTTGGTATATTTAATATCATCATCATATTTATCCTCTTTGCTCTAGACAACGATTACACCTCATCCATTTTCAATTCGGAAATGGGGGCAATTGAAACAAATAGGCCCGAATTCACAAAGGAGGTTTAGATTTAACCCAGGCTAAATCTAACCCTGGGTTATTTAGCCCAGGCTAAATCTAACCCACGGTTTAAACCTCGCTCGGTATTCACAAAGCGAGGGTTAAATAACCCATGGTCTAAATCTAACCCACGGTTTAACCCACGGTTTAAGCATGCCTAAGAGAGCAAAAAAATGAACTGAGCATGCGCAAAATTGAAGCATTGAACTGAGCATGCGCGCTCAGTACACTTGGTTACTCCACCTAGTTCACCGTCGTCTGCTAAGTCCAGATTCAGTTGTATTTGGGCTATTACTCTTTGCCTACAAGTAGAGACTGAAAACCGACCGATTCCAAGTTGAGATAAGACTTTAAACCACTATTCACATACTAAAACAGTTCTCTGACAGAATGATGTCCTCAAAATATTTCCGCATTTCGCATAAATTACCTCAATAATTCCTCCCTATCTTTGTAATATATGGCCTATAATCGTCCGACATAATTATGATCAGCTGGGCAGCCGCGCCAGAGCGCATTGTTGCTCACAACACACTAAACATCGACGGGAGACTTTTCGTGGAAGAGTCCACAAAAACCTTCTGTAAACGACCCTTATACCAGAGTGAACATTTTCTATGATGTAGTGTTCATTTTAGAGCTATATGATCACATTTTCGTTGATTGTTATGATGATTTTAGAGCGTAAGTCACACTTTAGTTTAGCAATTAATCAATCCGAAGTAAGACTCGTGTTATATATAGCGTAGACTCCGTAGAGGCAGCGAAAGAGATCGATGACGTTTAGTCCGGAATGTGTTGATGATGTAGAAAGAAAGGGCTGAAAGGTTACGATAAATACTATCTGATGGAAAATACTGGCATTAATGTATAAAATGCATAAATGTATTGAGACAAAAACTGGGCTCACTGGTCATAAAATAAGAGGACAGCAAAAACAAGGAAGTCTTGACATGTGATAAATAATTATTAGGCCTAATTCGGGGGGGGGGGGGGAGGGGACATTAATTGTTTTCTTAGGGGGTGGGGCTTTATTGGGGGGGGGGGGTAATTTTGTTCTTAATTTTTCTTAGGGGGGAGGGGGCATTTATTATTTTCTTGGGGGGGGGGGGGGGCATTAATTTGTTCTGAACTTGATTATTTGCTGTATTAATTCTTTTTTTAGGGGGGCGTTCATTTTTTTCTCAATTTTTCTGCTGTATTTAATTTCTCAAGGGAATAGTGATTTAAACAATAAGAAAAATGAAACTTTTTTGTAAATTTCGTCTCTATTTCTCACTCTTTCACCTTCCTTGTTTTTGTTTGTTGTTTCTCTTTTTTCACCAGCTCTCTACCCCACCTCTCTCAAATAATCTTTTTATTTCGTTAGAACTCCCATTTTTTTGTAATCCCTCTCACCACTTTTCTTTCTCTTTTTTTCTCCACCTCTCTCTCTCATACATACCCTTTCTCCTTCTTTCTTCATCTCTCTCTTTATCTTTTGCTCTCTCTCTGTGGGTGTTTGGATTTAGCAAAACATACTGAATCCATTTTAATTCATGGTGTGTACTGGGTAATTATAAGTAATAGATAACAGCAAATGGTATATTAATAATTAAACAAGATAAAAAAAGTAGGTCATTCACTTGTAAAACGTTTACCTCCTAACTTAATGATTTCACGAGAAAAACCACACCATCAAACAAGAGAAATGTATATTTAAATATTGACGATTTAATATGGATAATCAAAACAAGTATTCAAGGTTATTGACAAAGACAATGTTGAAGTCGATGATGATGTCAGTGATGATAATGATGACAGCGATGTTGTCGGTGGCGATGGTGATGAAGCAGTCAAATAACGATTTCAGTGATGAGGTCGATGATGATAAAGATGATGACCATTTCCCTTTCAAAGTGGTTGGTACCTTTTGCAAAAATGTTTTTGGGAGGAACTATATCAACCATTAGATTTCAAATCATACGGTCTAATTGTTTCAGACCACAGTACTGCATGGGTGTACGTTTCGTTCAGAGTAACTTAAGGGTGAACCAATTCCATATCGGTTATTTAATTAATTGGAATAAAAGTAAATGGGGGGCATCTCCAAAAAAAGGTAAAATTTTCATTTTATTAATAGAGTATCTGTTGTTCCTATTAATAAAATACAGGGCTTGATCTCCAACAGGACTCCTGATGTAGACATGAGTCCCATCAATTGCACCTAGAAAACCTGGCAACCTGCAGTACTGGTAGAACTGCTGCTGTGTTGCTTCTACTTCTTCTCTTGATGTTGGGAACTTCATGAATTGTTCCCTTCTTCTTGCAAACACTTCTGACATGTCTTTGATGACTCTGCATACAGGAGACTGTGAAAGCTGTGCCTCATAACCATGCATCTTTTGGAATGACCCTGTAAAAAAAAAAAATCCTTTTAGTGAAATATCAACTAGTACAATTTCTTACAAGTTACATGTCCAGATCAAATTCTCAAACTGAGAAATGTTTAATGTCCTCAAAATTGTAGAATAGATTTTTTATTAAATCAGGGCTGTCAACCCTCTTGCATTTAGAGGGAGTCTCACGCCACCATGCCCTTCCTCCCGCTTTGATGTAGAATCTCCCAGTTTATGAAAAAACCTCCCGCAAAACATGGTAACCACAATTTTACCCTTTTACTTTTTCGCTCAGCCCAGATTAAACAGAATTTTAACATAACATTCCCATACTAAATAAGGTAAATTACTCACCAACAGCATAGAATCGAAGTGCTGTCACTACCTGTATAGATCTAGGTACTATTGGCTTGTTTCTGTCTGTCGTCCTCCTCAGCTCTTCATCCACCAAGTTGATGAGGTAGAGCGCTGTCTCTTTGGAAAACCAGGACCTGGTACGGAATGACTCATTATCATACACTTCAAAAGGGTTCATGGGTCACGAAGGCCTCTCTGAGGTCTGCCTATCAACTCTCTGTTCCGGTCAAGCCGGCGGAGATGGTGAATATATTCAGCCATGCTGTCTCTGTCACAACAAAATAGAAAAAAGTGATATAAAATTAGAACATGAAATGAAAAAATATTCATTGTTTATCAAATAAATCCTATGATATTACATGTTTTGCATTCTTTGTATTGTAGACAATCTGATTTTGAATAGATCTAGCTTTTGCAAACTCTAAAAAAAATAGTAACGATAGGCCTAACGTTAGTCGTTAGACCGAAAGCTTCAGTCTCTATAATCGTCGGTTGTTCCACTGAGACTACACTCTAAATTACAGGGATTTAAAATTTAAATCTTAAGCCGGATTTGAATGAAATTAAATCCATAAAGATTGATTTTTAATCTTAAAAGATTGCTAAACTGGTTCTTAATCCGAGTTTCAAATATATTTTTTTCAATCCCAAAAGATTAAAAAAAGTTCCGAAAATTAACGGCAAATTGACCAATCCTGGCGATAAGATTTTGTCACATGACAAAGAAGTCCCAAAAAGGATTGCTTTTAAATCTTTATCAGGGTTAATTTTAATCTAGAAAGATTTATAATATAAATCTTTTGAACTTATTTTTTAATCCTTTACAGATTAAAACTTTTTAATCCTAGCGAAGATTAATTTTAAATCCACATCGATTGGTCCCTACCTACAGTACATGAAAGATTTAAAAATAAATCCTATAGATTTAAATTTAAATCCCTGTAATTTAGAGTGTACGTCTGGCTCCAGACCTCGGTTGTCTAGTGGAGCCAGACGTAGTCTCAGTGGAACAACCGACGATTATAGAGACTGAAGCTTTCGGTCTACGATAGGCCTAGACTAGATCTACTTTGATTGCATTAAAGAAAGGAGTGCTATTGATTCATACTAGGTCTAACAGTTAGATCTAGGTCTAGATCTAGATCTATTTGGTAAAAAGGAAATATGATGTCACTGAACCTCCATAAGAAAGTAAGGGCCAATTCCTGTCATGTTTTGTCTAGAATCTAGATCTAGTGACTTCCGTTAGACCCTACGGCCTAGGTCTAGATCTAGACCCTAGACCCTTTTTTGGAAAAATATTTTATTCCATTTCAATTTCTATTCTAAATCTAGATCTAGATCTAACTTTGTTAGTAGTAGTAGAATAGGTCTAGATCTAGAAAAGTCTAGACTAGGTCTAGATCTAGTCTACATCTTTTTTACAATAATTAACAAAATACTTTTCATAAATTCATGCCATGGTTTGGCGTGCTTTGGCCTTTGACTAATTTCTTGAGACTGAGGACTAAAAAAAAGTTAGGAGTCTAACTGTTAGATCTAACTTAGATCTATCATATAGGTCTAGGCCTACGCCTAGCCTAGGGCTAGGCCTACGTGTTTGTGTGTCTCACCACCACCGACTTCGAGCTCAAGCCCAAGTCTTATTCAGTCAGTACTGAGTGTCAGTGTAGGCCTAGTACTAGAGACTAGTCTAGATCTAGGTCGATCTAGACCAGGCCTCTGTATATAGTAGGCCTAGCCCTAGACTAGACTAGTAAAATCCATCAGCGTGGAAGAATTTTCATTTTCATTTCGGCATTTTTCGTTCTCCTCCGAGAAGCAGCAGAGGCAGAGCACAAAATGCAAATGGAACTGTCGCTACCTACCCTCCCCCCCCCCCCCGAGGCCAGGAATGTCTCAAATGTCATGATCAACATATTTTTCTTCCCGTATCACACAATTGTTTGATGTTATAACTTATTTCGTATTGTTTAGCTGGCACATTCGCAGTTAGATCTATTGCGAAATTGCCTCGCCTCGCAAGATTACATAAACAACACAACACAAATACACACGCATGGGTCCGAGCTGCGTTAGGTCTTGCGACAATGTTCGCAAAGGCTGTGCAACTTACGATTAGATTATTATTCGTGCACTTTTTACGCACATAAAACATGTTCAATTGTGCTTTCATTGTAGCTGAGCTGAGAATATGGTACAAATATGTTCTGAATAACTAAAAATACTTACATTGTAGGCTATCACAGTTGAAAAACAGCAACTTTGTGAAGGTCTCTTCACTTTGTTTCACCACAAATTTGTCAACAAAATTTGTACGATCGTCTGCGCTAAAAAGCCAAAGCTCGCTGGTATGACGTCATATGACGCGTTAAACCGTGGGTTAGATTTAGCCCGCTGTTTAAAACCCCCCCCCCCCCTCTGAGCAGGCTAAAAATATGACGTAATATGACGCGATTTAGCCTGGGTTAAATCTAAACTTCCTTTGTGAATACCAAAATAATGACCCATGGTCTAAAGCTCGGTGTTATGACGTATTATGACGCGATTTAGCCTGGGTTAAATCTAAACCTCCTTTGTGAATTCGGGCCATAATGTTTAAGTCCTATCCGCCTTGTTTTATCATGTTAGTGGTATAGGCAACGATCCATTTAGCAGATGACATTGGAGGCTAGAAACCAATGGAGGCTGGAATCAGTGTGGAAGTACCTAACGGTAGATAAATTCCATAGGCGTTGACTTGTCTTTATGGTATTTGACAAAATGACAAAAGCCATTTATAGGTTAAATCAGTGATGCATAATTATTGAATATGAATCTACACTGAGGTATATAGAGTCCTGTGCATCAAACTCAGTACGTATATATGACAGGTGAAATAAATGAGACAACCCTAATGTAAACCCTCCAAGTATGTCCAGTATTAGTATACCGACTCGGCAAAAACGGAATCAGGAAAATTCGCAGATAGATAACTGAATTAATAGCGACGATACAACTTCATCGAATTGAATGAATGTTACCCCCGGAGGTTTATACAGTTATCATCATATTTTTAGAATTATTTGTTATTCATAATGATATTATTATTACTATTATCATTTTTTATTATTTTGTATATAATCATTTTCTTTCTGGGGGAGGGGGGGGGGGGGGAGGATTTAAGATTAAAGGGGCCCTCCAAACCAACTTACTTAGTCTTTCAAAACCTGAATACCCTTCTGATACTTGATATTTCAGCCTAAGATTTTTCAGAAAAGCACAATATTGAGCAAAAAATGGTAATAACCATCCATTTTCACAGCTCTCACGCTTGTTAATACCCCCTTCACATACATGGATTTTTCTTACGAGTCCTTACGGATCGCCAACTCGTAATCAATCGCAAGCATCCGTAAATAACTCGCTGGTATCCGTAAATAACTCGTCACAACTCGCAACAACTTGTAGGCACTCTTGAGGATCCGTGAAAGGAGAGGCAAATTTTTTGACATGTCAAAAATCTTCTTACGAGTGTCCACGGATTGATTTGTCCGTAAATAGCTCGTAAATAGCTCGTAACCATCCGTAACCATCCGTAAACCGCTCGCAACAACACATACCCATCCGTAAACTGCTCGCAAGAATCCGTTGATGACTCGTAACAGATTTTTGTAACGATTCGTTACGGTTAGTTTACGATTTGTTTAGGGATTATTTACGGATTATTGCGAGCAGTTTACGGATGGTAACGTGTGCTTACGTGTTGTTTACGATTTTATTCGGGTCATTTTACGATGGCTTTACGGATTAATATGGGTTATTACGAGCATTTTACGTGTAGTTACGAGTAATTTACGAATAGATTCATTTACTTTACGTATGCTTACGAACTGTTAACGATTTTGGGAAAGGTATAAAAGCTTCAAATTCGAACACTTCCTTTTCAGATGTTATTTTTTGGCTGAAAATCGTAAGGACTCGTAAAAACTCGTAACTTACTCGCAACTATTCGTAACAACACGTGAACAGGTCGTAACTAACATGTTAGTTGCTCGTAGTTATCCGTGACAACTCGTAACAAATCGTGGACTGTTGCCGTAAATGCATCGTAATAACTCGTAATAATCCGTAATAAACCGCAAACAGCTCGTAATAACTCTTAAACCGGTCGTAAAAGTGGCCAAATCGTAAGGATCCGTGAAATATCAATGAATTTGTGCGATCCGTAAGGACTCGTAAGAAAAATCCGTGTATGTGAAGGGGGTATAAGCTTCACTCCTCGAAAAAGATAAATGTGGTAACGTGCTTTGATGAAGCTACAACAAAGGACAATACAATATAATTGTAATTCTAATTAGGAATGACGAAATGGCCAGAAATTTTCTGGGATTATCAAGTGCATATTTTTTTTCTCGATAATTGTTTCGTTTTTTCCCCCAAAATTAATACAATAGTTTGTCTTTTTTAAAGACAGTTTAAGACCTAAATCACCCTTCTTTCCACCGAAAAGTCGCGAGCATACGGTTTTGCTAAGACTCATACCATGGTCCATTCATTATTTATCGTGCGCGTTCTTGTCAGCCTAGAGTCAGGGAGGCAGGAGTGGGTGCTGGCCCCAACCAAAAACAAAACAAACGCCCCCTCCCCCCAAAAAATAAAAGCTGTAAAGGAGTATAGCTGGTTTGTATTTTTAACCAAAAATAAAAATAAAAATAATAAAACCTGAATTGAATCACATATAAATCATATTTTATTTAAAGCAAAGTAAAGGAACAATAATTAAATTTCTAAACATTCCGCATGGCACCTATATTTATCAATGGAGGTTTTTTATGATAGCGATACGCGCATATCGTGAAAATATTGTGAGAGGATAGGAAAGCGCGTGTGTTTGTTATTATAGGGGTGAGAAGACATGAGCCCCTGAACGCTGGCGTGCTGATTGGGGGGGGGGGGGGTATTGCTAATTCGATACAAGTGATTTACATACGTTGCAAAAATGACATGATTTCCCGTTTTTTTTTTTTAAAGTCATACCTCTTTATGCGTTTGTTGGAACATTAGAAATTCCCAAAATTACAGTCGGGCGATAAATATGCTTATTGAGAAGCCTTCATGTCAGGGCTTGCAAAACGGGGGGGGGGGGGGGGGCTCGGGGGATCGAGCTCCCGTAACTTTTTTTGAAAAATTATTTTAAAGAGAAAAGGAAAAAAAAGAGAGAAAGAGAAAGAAAAAAAAGGTGACCTGCCAATGTCCCAAATGAGGTATCAAAATATGCTCATCTGACCGTAATAAAATGCCTAAAACCGCTGAGCTTCTGGGGGCTCTGCACCCTGGACCCCACCAAGGGCCCTAAGGCGGGCCCCTGGATGCCAATTTGACCGTAATTGAATATCTAAAACCTCTGAGTTTCTGAGAGAATATTTTGACCAAATCTAGGAGAAAACCCTATAATTTGCGGCCATTTTGGATTTATGTAAATTAGACACAATTAGTCCACTACACGGGTAATGTAAGGTACAGGATGTACCCAAACATTGCCCTACCAACAGCTCTTGTGTTTGTACGGATACTCATAAGGGCCAGTTTTTCTGAATACTTCTTGTTTTATTTTGTTAAATATAAAATGAGATGATTATTTGTCTAGTGCATACTGAAATAACATCATCTGCTAAGGTAATAAATTGAGCATAAATTGCATGTTGGATTGTGTGAGTGTGGGTTTGCGGGGGATTTGTTTCAGGTGTGTGATGTACCTGTAGTATATGGGTATTTAATTTGATACAAAACGTACAGCAGATCACTTTTCCTACTCCTTTTGTTGTCATATTCGGAATATCCGTCAAGAACTCTTCTACATATTTTCCCGTTCAATTTTAAGCCCGTTTTTATTGGAGAGGCCCTGTAATGCATAGATGAGATATCTTCAGCAAACATGAAAGATAACCTCATTGATGTGTATGGATGTGCAAGCGCTTGTTTAAAAATACACAAGTGTAGTGTATTTTAGCACAGAAAATGCAGGATTAGCCGAAACTTACTTTGGGAACCATGTTGCCAAAGCAAATTCAATCCATGGATTTGACCCTTCGAGCAGAGCAGAGAATACAGCTGCTGCAGAGATTATTGTCTAAACTTTAAAGATACTATGTCCCTTATGCAGCTGACATGAAATTCAGTATAACTTTGCAGGAATTATGAATATGTCATGTCTGTCCTATCTGTGAAATGTAAACGTTAGCAGTGTCCTAATATTCAAATTATGCAGGGAAACCCGTTTACTTGCTAGACTTCACGGTCAGATATTATTGAGTGACTGACTGGCTTTTTCCTATTTGGTAATAACATATATAAATTGAGCTGTAAATGGTACATGAGCATTTTCTACATCAATAACCCACTTCTTGCGATGGCCAAAAATTGAACTGATTCAATATTTGCGCAGCATAAAACGTATGACCATTTGATACAATGGTGTGAAAATCAGACTATTACTAGGGTGATCACACTGCCTGTGCAAACAGTCTGCCCCGCGAACATAAACACACAACCGAAGTCAGTTGGTAGAAATAGCAATTTTTGTAAATTTATTTTAAAAAAACTAAACAATATTTTTAAATTTGTATTTCACATATATTTCAAGCATACCTTTAACTACAATTCTGTGTAGTTTCATTGTTATAGGCATGTGGGAAATATGTTCATTATTTAATTAGAATATTGTCTTTTCAGCCATGTGTGACATGGCCCGCTGATCGCCCATTGACTCGCGCTGCTCATTCTGCGTGGTGAAAATGCACCTCAGTGTATAAAACTCCCCTACAAAAATGCAATATCCTCATGTGTTTCACTCATTGAATCAATTTGTTATTTACACTCAAGGTAGCCACAACTGTATTGGGGTCACCAAAGTTTTGCTACTCTGAAATTTAGTCCCTGTGGAATGTTATGGCCTGTTGAATGGTTTCTCGGAAAATTGTCATAAATCCTCAAATCTGACATCTTTTAAATAGGCAAATATACTGTGATGTAGCTGAAAGTCTTCAGATTCTTATCATATGATCGGATTTCTGTTTCCAAAACGGTAATAGATATATGAATTTTCTTTTTTGTATTTTTTACCACAAAGATGATATTTTAGTTTCTGATAATTTAATTTATTATTTGTGTCCAAGAAAGTGATGAATTAAGTTGTCGAATTATGCCATTTTGCCAATTTGACCATTTCTGGCAGGTTTTTCGGTAATTTTGCGATATAAAAAAAGTGGTATAAAATCACAACGCATTGACCGATTTCAATTCCGTTTTTTGTTTTTTGAAGCTTTTTATAAAGCTTGATCATTCGCAACCATCAAATAAGATGTGTTTGTTGTAATTATTGTTGGTGTGCTATACCTACTATTACTTACTGGCTCTTTAGCTCTGAAGTCGATTTGACAACTAATAGTCGTTATTTTCCCACTTAAAGATATTTTCAAGCCCCCCTTTTTTTAGGGAAGTTCTAAATTAGTATTTACTTTCGCCGTTGGAATTTAACCTTTTCATCTTTTCGGCCTGCAAATGGGAAATAGTTCCTTTAAAAGAAGAAACTCGATAAATTGTTTGCATTTGTTTAATATGCATTTAAATATTTTCTTTATTTCTACGAGGTTCATGAATAGTGTTATGAAATGTAAAAATATAAAATACATTGCATTAAATTTCTTAATCAGTCTTGGTTGTACATATATGAATAATTTTGAATTAAAACGTAACACAAATGCTTATAAAATAGGTGTCTGATAAGTAATCATACGTGTACTTTAGTTATGGTACATAATGGAAATTGAATACAATTCGTAACGCCGTTATATGACATGAAACTTCTCATTTAATCTCCGCAATTTTTGTTTATCTTACTTATACAGGTGATTCGGGTTTACGGCTCACTTACGGACCTGATCAGTATTCAGACTACGTAAAGGTCAAGCTGGCAAGTGGCAGTTGGAGTAAATTGTATGGTTATGGGGGTTCTTTGTATTGGTATATCACGAACATCTGTCGTCAGCTTGGATTCGGGGAGCTCAACTGGTGGGATAGTTTTGAATATAGCAGCACGTTCAGTATGACAAAGGTGACGAGATGTCCTTATGGAATTGTGCACCACCAGAGCTGCATATTTTATCCTAAGGAATATAAAATTTGGGGTAGGGGGGGGGGGGGGTGTTTATAATATTCAGTATGATAACGATGACAAACAACATTTCCACATCCGTTGTGAAGGTGACCGAGAATGTGTGCATCCGTATTGAAAAAAAGAAAAAAAGAAGAAAAGAAAATGCAATAAATTATCAATAATTTATTGCATGTTGCCCTGATCACCAATATAAAAAGAAATCCTCTGTCTGGCCATGCCTTGAACCCTACTGCATGGCCCTGCAGGAGAATTTTTCGTGTTGGGTACTAGGGGAAAGTGCAATGTTATTGACGATTTATTGCATTTTTCGTATTTTGTTTGGTATTTGTGCGGGCGGCCCCTTACCCAAGCCCCAGATGCGTACAGGTATCATTCAATGGCAAAGCAATGACCTCGTTACTGTGAGGCCCGAAGATCAAAACCGTGTCGATGTGTTATATTAGTGCCCTTTCGTGAGGCATTAATCCTCATTACTATCAGTTATGACTTAATGATGTAGGTCCCCTAGTTAATTAACATAGTAGCACACACATGCTTTAGCAGTCCCGGACAAAAAACACTCACAAATAAATATTCAATAAAATCTGAGAATGTATATTATTATTTAGATCTATTAGGAATAAATCATTGTCAAAATCATTCCATAAATTTGGGGTAAACATAATTATTCCACCTTTATGACCAACAGTGTAGTTAACCACATTCAAACTAAAATCAGCTCTCTAAAGTGCTGGAAATGCTGCTTGTTTAAGAAATGAGATGTTAATGACACAACATTTCGCAGGGTTGGGCGTCATATCATTAGTTTCGCACCGCTGGACTAGCTGGTCAAGTTGATTTTAGAACATAGAGGGCTCACTTGATCGGATGATTTCTGCTAGCTCAGGTCATAGACATATTTCCATCTATGTTCGTAGTTTGTTTGTTTATTTAATTTTAGCACGGTGGCATACTTCAGCCAAAGGCTGTTCTTCCGCATGGCCGTGCATGTATAAAAGCAATCACAATTTTACAAAGGAACATACATTATAGATTATCATGGTTTACATACAAAGTTAAATAAAACATACGCATATATGTATATACAAGTAGGTTAGAAGGCGATAAATCCAAACAAGCCCTAATTTGACAAAAGAAAACGAACTGAGAAAAAAATAGAAGAAAAACAAACATGATATTACAAATATTTTAAACTTCCTTTGAAAGCATAGTAAGTTGGTTTAAAATTAATATTTAGTCAATCGGGGCGTCATATACACTGTCGCTCATAAAGTCGGAATATTTTTTTTCCTCCCCGATTCATGGATTTATTTTGACAATGATTTATTGCTAATAGATCTAGAAAATAGTATACATTCTCAGATTTCATTGAATAATAATTTGCCAGTGTTTTTTTTGCGTGACTGCTAAAGCAAGTGTATGCTACTATGCTTAATAACTAGGATACCTGCGCCCTTAAGTCATAAATGACAGTAATGAGGATTAATGCCTCACAAAAGGGCACTTATATGGCACATCGACACGGTTTTGATCATGGGGCCTCACAGCTACGAGGCCATTGCTTTGCCAGTGAACCATGACTGTACAAATAAAAAAATAAAAAAAATAAAATGCAATACTTACGATATAGGCGTCTGATAAGTAATCATGAGTGTATTTTAGTTATGTTATATATTGGAAAAACAAAACAAATCGTAAGGCCGTTATATAACACGAAACTTCTCATTTAATCTCCAAAACTTTTCTTAATCTTTCTTATACAGGTAATACGGGTTTGCGGCTTAGAGACGGACCAGATCAGTATTCAGGCCTTGTAGAGGTCAAGCTGGTAGGTGGCAGTTGGAGTAAACTTTATGGTGATTATTATTGGTATCAGTATATCTCGAACATCTGTCGTCAGCTGGGATTCGGGGAGCTCAACTGATGGAATAGTTTTGAATATAGCAGCACGTACAGTATGAAAAAGGTGACGAGATATCATTACGAACTTGCTCAATACCGAAGCTGCATATTTTAACCTAAGGAATATTGTAATTAGGGGTTTTATTCATCATATTCAGTTCAATAAAAATGAAACACAAAACTTCCAGATCCATTACGGGGGTGCTGTAGTCTACATGCACCCCCTATTTCTAAACAGCTTCCAGCTCTCTTGGATGCGTAGCTCTATAAGAGTTTCACCCCGAATCCGCCCTAAATTCTGTTTTAATGTCAGTAAATATATATAACTATATATTTATGTACATTTAGAAAGTCATAATAATTGTGAAAGTGAAATCTATTTCACGGTAAAGAGTATCATGTTTTTTGTCTAATGATGCCATATTCTGCTGCGGATGACTGAGCACTAGGTTTTTTAAAATGTGCCATCAAGATCTTCTTGCACCAAGTTATGGCTAACTCATCGAAAATGAGTCAGGCCGTATGCATATGTTAATTTGGTATTAAATCATTTTAAAAGTTGAATTCTGCTTCATGCTTTAGTCTATCTTTGTTTAAAGTAGTCTTATGTATTTAAGCTTTCATATAACCTTTTTTAAAGAGACATGATAATTTATGTTACATTGTTTTAGACGCACATGCATTACTTCAGCCAAAACTTGGTACACATATAGCTCCGTTTAGTCTCATTTGAGAACGCATCCTATCGTCCAGCTGCCTATAAACATGTAAGCCTGTGGACTCGTTTTTTGTTTAAACGAAAAGCACATCCATTCCGACGAACGTTGACACTAGCTCTTTCATTGGAACCCTCATGTCCCATTGACTTTTGAAAGTTCACCCACCGTAATTTGATCAAAATAGGTCGCAAGCTCGCCATTGCATATATATATAACGCATGTGTAACAAGTCGAACTTTGGACGCAATTTACCACGCGATTGTAAGATTATAGGTAAAGCACACGAAGGATAAGAAGCATGAATTATCATAGATCAGTTCTGCTTGGTTCATTATGTCCACTTCAGCCAACCCACCACCGTAATTTTTCCATTTAGTATAGGCAAACATTTTGCCGAGGTAAGCAAAAACATGAATGTACATGACACACCATGGACTCTTCGATTATTAACAGAGGGGTGTAATTGTGCACCACATCAAACTCCCCACTTCAGTCAAGTATTTCATTGTATTATGTAGTTTGGTATGTTTATTTTACTAACTGTTTAATTATCAGATATCAATGATAGTTTAAAGATATGGAAAAGGTTCTTGTTTTTTACATTTAGCAAAGCAATCTCACATACCTAATTACTATCAAGTGTCGTCTGATCCGCCGATTGCCGTCTCCTATATACGTTCTATAGACGGCGAACTAGCTACGTTTATGCTGGCGAAAATGAGACAAACGGAGCAATATGAGATGATTTTAACTCTTATCCTGCCACAGGGCTAATCCCCATTGTGCCAAACCACCTATCCCCCCAGTGCTAAATTTATAACGAGATAATCGGATTAACGCGATGGTACTACCAATAGCGCGTGCAAAACACTAGGCACAGTCCAATGGGCATGAACAATAACTGCTATTACGAATGCGTGCAATCATGCAAGAAGCGGAGTAACAGTAGCTTGCTCGCGTGTACAAAGCACTATAACAATAGCGTGCATGCAGCCTTATGGCAGGCTATGAGCTAACAAAACGTTTGAAAGGGCTGCTGCTCAGTCATCCGTGGCATCAGAGTTACGAATAAGGTATTATTACACCGAATATACGTTATTCCTATCATCCTATTTCAAGGTCAAACAGCTTATACATTTTAAACGGGGATCTAACAGAGTTTGGTATACGTTTTGTTAAAACGCACTGTACAGTGCGTCCCAGAAAAAACGAAACCGAGAAGTATCGATGTTTTATCATAACTTAATCACAACCATAATTAATGAATGATACATATTTGGAAAGCTGAGAATCTCCTCTTTCAGTTGATACTACTCCCGTGATGCATATTTTACGCATGAGTGATTAAAGGCAATTTGAAGGAAGGAAACCAAAAAGTAATTTGGCGGGCGGTATCTGAATTTCAAAGCAAAATTCATATTTCTAGAAAGTTGAGTTTCTGCCCTTTCATATGACACCTCAATCAAGAAAAATGAGCCAGGAATAACAAAGTTCTGTTTGTTTAAAGTAGCCCTTACATTTTCATAATTTTAACAAACGAATTCGTTTTCACTGGGTGCCTGCCGTAGCAAAAAGCAGATTTGACAAAAGACTTAACTCCGTTTCGTTGACAATCAGCCATGCATGAAGACTCTCGTCTACGGCTGATTGTCAACGAAACGGAGTTAAGTCTTTTGTTAATTTCGTTTATTGATACGGCAGGCAGCCAGTGAAAACGAATTCGTTTAATAAAATTATGGAAATGCAAGCACTACTTTAAACAGACAGAACTTTGTCATTCCTCGCTCATTTTTCCTGATTGAGGTGTCATATGAAAGGGCAGAAACTCAACTTTCTAGAAATGTGAATTTTTCTTCGAAATTCAGTTACCGCCCGCCAAATGTCTTTTTGGTTTCCTTCCTTCAAATTGCTTTTAATCACTCATGCGTGAAATATGCATCACGGGAGTAGCACCAACTGAAAGAGGAGATTCTAAGCTTTCCAAATATGTATCATTCATTAATTATGGTTGTGATTAAGTTATGATAGAACATCGATACTTCTCGGTTTCGTTTTTTCTGGGACGCACTGTATATATCGCTTTTTAAGTTAATGAGGTAACATCTATAATCCCTCAAACAAACTTACGTGAATAATAAGAGGCATAGTCCATCGTTTTCTTTTTGCTTAAAAGGAAATACCACCCTGATATTAAGTTGCAACGCTTTGAAGTATCATGCGAGTTCCTCTCAAATTTGGTGTCTACATTACATTTTATAAACTTTCATTTTCTTTGTCACTGATAACGGAACATTTCTATTTCTAGCTCATGCTGCAACCATAATTATGAACCTTTGGGTCAGTCAGGAATCCCATGAATTTTACAAGCCGATAGTATGTCTGATTGTCAAGATATTTATGATTGGAAATATAAATGTCAGAAACCGTTTTCCCAGCGGTTGTTATAACACTACAGTCTATTGGGGAAAATGAGTATACCTGTCACTCAAATATTTTTACTATTTTTCGGCACTTCATGATCATTTTGAAGCGCAATTTTTTTAGGGCTTCAATATTACAGCATATCACAGACGCCGATAACACGTAGGGCCATGCATCTCATATTTAACTTTGTTAATGCCCGCGTCACACTTTTCCGAAGTTTATACCAGATGGACACACGATAAAGGAAATGTTCAAATCGTATAGACATCGGGCCATTTGTGAGGGCATCTTAAGCAATCGTATGACCGCCGGTGGAGTTTTATAGTCTCCGGTAGCATCTTCGTGAGCAGTGGCAAAATCTTTGGAATGCCAAAAATTGGCAGCCCAGTCTGGTATCAACTTAAAGAAATCGTTTAACAATGTTAAATCTGGAATGCACGGCCCTATGTGTTTAGATAAAAATTAAAAACTTACCTAATGGAAAATGCATATTCAACCTAGTTCTTAAATTGTTATCTTACCCTGTAATCTTATGTTTGCTAATTTCGCTTTAAATTTGTTTTCTTACTCTGTTTAGTTTTAGTTGTATCGATATTGCAAAGCGCTTTGATATAAATGTGTTATGAAAAGCGCTATATAAGTAAAAGTTATTATTATTATTATTATTATTACGTGTTATCAGTGTCTATTATATGGTGTTATATTGAAGCCCCAAAGAAATTGCGCCTCAAAAAAGTATAAACCTTTGAGTGACCGATTTTACCATACTCGTTTCCACCAATAGACTGTAGTGTTATGAAAACCGTTTGGCAAACGCAAATTTGATTTCGATTTTCAATCATAAATATCTTGATAAGTAGCCAGGCGATCGGCTTGTAAAAGTCATGGGGTTCCTGACTGACCTAAAGGTTTATAATTATCATTGCAGCATGAGCTAAATCAAGTATCTTTTTAAAGAATCTAAGACAAAGTTACCGGATTCCTTTAAAGCTACAGCTTGTAGCTACAATCTGCACGTGGGCAGATAAATGTCGTTTGAACAAACCTGTACAAATACTGGTGGAAGTATCCTTGTCAAGAAAGCAAACGAAGTTAGTCATGATGCACCTCTATGACTTAGGCAGTTATTTCTTCAGTGAGACATCTTCATGTTTACATAGTCTGGGGACATTCGGGATCTTTTTACCGTATACTAAGTAGGAACTGGTCTAGTTCTGAAAATCTTTATCCACATTCCATCCCTAAAATATAACATCGTATCCTCATCATCCTTAAGAATTTGACATTCCCGTGCCTTATTTTCATCGGTGTAGTTATGAAGAAATCGTTTACAAATCCAGGTGCCCTTTTTTTCCTGTTCATTTCATTAAGTGATTTTTTTATTTTATATTTTATAAAGTAGACATGTAGGCATGTTTTAAAACTAAAATCTTGATTTCTATACATAAAAAAGAGTTAATTGCTGTTTGGTCTCCACCATTTTGTCTACAACCTAGCCTATCTGATATGTGTCCGGCTTTCTGGCAAGTGTGCTGGTAGCGTTTTGGAGACGGACAATAGGCGAAGGCGTCAGCCAGAGCGCCAATCATGACTGGTGAACTCATCATTATTCATATTTGTTTGTCGTATGCGTGACGAGTGTATTCTCATACATGATTCATAAGACTTGCCTTATTTGGTGATCGATTACTTTAATTCAACCAATCAAACATCATTATGTCACGGCCTCATCGCTCATTGGCCTATTCTGGTCCATGTTACATGAATATTTATGAAAGAGCTTTACAGGGGGTTCGAAGATTTTCTACGAACGAAACAAATTTAATAAAAGAAAATTAATTTTGTGTATCAACCAGTGATGGAAGGCGCTCGGGCTGACGCCCTCGCTGATTTTTTGTCTCCATATTCTCGATTAGTATACGTAACGTGAGTATACTTGCCAGAAAAGTAATGGAAGAGGTTGATGAAGCAACCTTTGTAGGTATTGCCGATTGATAAACATTTGACTTGTCACAATCATATCAAAGCTATTAACTCATTGTCGATCCCACCATTATCTGTTATGTTATATTTATGGTGTATTCTTGTTTGTCTTTTTATTGTTTTGTATCTTTATCAGATTGTGGAAATAAACTTAACTTGATTAAAACTTGATACGGAAAAGACTCTTAATTTTTATTCCATCTGCGACATGTTGTACCCCAAAATACATTGGTCCTATTATATAAGGCTTTAATAGAGCCGTATCTAACCGATGGAATCGAGTTATGGGGGAGAGAATACAAGAGTAGCTTAAATCGCATACTTTGCAATGAAAAATGGCAGTAAGTGCCATCATATTTAGTCACTGGCGAGCTCATAACCGCCCCTTATTTAGAGATTTAAAGATCCTCAATGTGTTTGATATGCACTATTGATATGTAGGAACCTCTATGAATGACCTGGGTAATAACATCTTACCCCACTCTTTGATATATTATTGTGATAAAAAAAGCACAATTATTCAACGAGACAACAAACCGAATAACCGAAATTGAGGACTACCCAAGGAAAATGTTTCTCTTTGTTTTTTTAGGGAGAGATTTATGGAATAGAATACCAACTGATTTTGCTTCCATTTACCAGCTCATAATTTATATTTCAATCCTGTATTAAATCATATTTACTGTATGACAAAGTTTTGTACACATGATGTTATTGTTGGTGAATTAACAAAAACATCAAATCAAATAAACAGTTCAGAGCACATGTGGAAGTGAATGCACGGTCGTTCGTGCATGCCACACTGCGTCATCACTGGTAAGTTCTTGGAGACCATAGTTATATTGCTGTAGCATGTTCTGGGTGTAAACTCTGGTGTTAGTATGATGTTTTATCTTCATGATTTTATATATTAAAACTAAGATTGTCCAATCGGAAGTTTTCAGATGCGCCAAGGTATATATATACCATTATAATGATTGAATTGTTGAATACTTTGAGGTGTAAGATTTAATATATCACATTATCAAGATGCATGAAAACTAGAAAACTACAAAAGGGAGTGAATGATTTAGTTTTAACCCTAATAAGGCCGGGGGGGGGGGCCATTATGGCCCCCCCTCCACAATTTTTCTGATTGTTCGAGAACGCATATGGATGGCGCCTCGCCGCTCGCTGACT
Source organism: Strongylocentrotus droebachiensis (assembly GCA_035222895.1). NCBI lineage: Eukaryota > Metazoa > Echinodermata > Echinoidea > Camarodonta > Strongylocentrotidae > Strongylocentrotus > Strongylocentrotus droebachiensis. The sequence goes on along the minus strand of JAVYIG010009240.1, from coordinate 44,520 downwards.
TTTTTCTTTAGAGTCTTGCGCATCTTTAAAAAAAAAAAAAAAAAAAATCGGACCTATAGTTACAAGGTCACGTGACCTTTTGTCTTCGCATGTCAGCCCGAAAATCGCTCATTTTTGTGATTTGTGTACAAAACATATGGAAATGTCATTTTTTCCTAAAAATAGATCAAACATTGGTTATTGGGTCTTGTTTAAAGTTTAGGTGGTTGTTTTGGGAGTCAAAATAGTTGAATTGTAGGAAGAAATGAAAAAAAAAAAAAACACAATAACATAAATATGTTAAAAAAACAATGAAATACATAAGAAATTATCAAAACAAGAGATAACATAAGGAATAAGCTGGCTCTTCCAATTTTTTTTGTCGTATTATTGTTCCAAATGGTCTAATGAATATATGTAGTGAAAAAGAATCCTTAAATATGAATAATATAGGATTTATGGGTAAAAATGTGATTTTATGACGTTATTTGCATAAATTACCATAAATATGCAAATGAGGGATTTTTTTCAAAAAATTGAAATTATCATATTGTTCTATACACTTCACTTGACATGTGTGCAAATTTTCGCGGAGATCGGCCGTTTCACGGCCGAGATCTTAGGGGGGGGGGGGGGGGGGGGGGCCATAATGGCCCCCCCGGCCGTAGTAAGACTTCAAATAGCCCGGCCTTATTAGGGTTAAGTGTACATGTATACCGTAAGTAGGTTAGAGCAGCAGTTGGCAACATGGCGGGTTCATGGATAAACTGATTCAGTTGGTGCCGGTGACAGAATGTTTTGTTGTGGCGGTGCGACCAGTTTGACAAGATGACGTATTACCATGGAGTAAAGCATGATATTCACTGCATGCTTGTCCACAATTTATAATCAGCATAACGAAAATTGTTAGATGTTTATTGTTGAACAACAATGTATCTTGAAATATCAAGTAAAAACAATTATTCTTAATAGCTTTCTTAAAATAATAAATACTAAACAAACGTGGATGTTGAAAACAAATAAAACTTACTTTTCAGGTATGTGGGGTAAGGATTACCTTCGTTATTTTAATTTTTCGGGGCGTCAGAAATCCTTTTAAACGTGTTTTCAGCTAGATTTCGCAGATACTGAATGATCGAAATGTTCTAGGTCTTATAGCGTGGCTGGTGTAAAAGGATAGAGTTGTCATAATGGAAATATGGATTTCAAGCCACCTCGCATAAACCGGCTTGACTTTCTTCGATAGTTGATTTCTTCTGTCTCCGGAGCATGCGTGAGTAACTTTTTTCGAAGGAAAAACAAAATGAAGTTAAACCCACACATGTTTATGTAAAAACTATGACCAAACGCACGGTATTAAAAAAGAAGAAGAAAGTTTATTGCAAATCAAAATACATACACAAGCAGTTTCTGTATAAAAAATACATTAACATCACACAAATATAATAACATGAGTAGTGCATAACGAAACAGTAGAATACAGCAAAAAATGACATTGATAACAAATATTACATATTTGTTATATTTTGCCATTTCAACGTATAACACATGATATGATAAATGTGTTTGCTCGTAATGTAGGTCAAACTTATATATGGCAGTTGGGATGAACTGTATTATTATTATTATGGGTATGATTTGTCTGAGGCTCTCCCTTTCAAATGTTTGTCGTCAGTTTGGATACGGGGAACTTACATTTTGAAATATAATGAATGGAGCAGCACGTACAATATGACAACAGTGACGAAATGTCATTACGTAATTTGTCATCACATTATCTGCACGTTTTCTACAGTGTCATCCAAATACCATACTTCTGTTAGATGTCTGTAATAAGGTAAAGTATGGAACACGCGTTTGCAGGTTTCATTGTGAATCATCAGTTGTATAAGATTATCCTCTTCTTGCATACCGAAATTCCGCGTTTTTTATTAAAATCAATTTGCAATAATCTTAAATCCTGGTCCACACTTTCTCGTTTTGGTAATTTATTAAAACTTAAAGTTTTCCAAAAAACTGTTTTACTTGACTTAGTAGACCCTTTTTTTAAAAATCTTTCTCATTCTCATCGCTTCCCGTTCTTCTCTTTCTCATTCCCCCCTCTTCCTATTCTTCTCGTTCTCTTTTCCACTCTTCCCTTTTTTGTCTGTTCTATTCTTAACCCTCCCTTTTAAAAAAATTGCATTTGTGTGTTTGTGTGTGATCGTGGGTGTGTGATACTTGCTGATAGTTAATGGTCGTTTTTGTTGTTGTTCTTCTTCTTAACGTACATATATATGCCTAGTAAATTCGATTGATTTTGCTATTTAATTTGATATTGTGTTTTCCTTGTTAAGTGCCTCATGTACAAGTTGCTTCTTAAAGGTCCTGGCCTATCATTTGTTCTGTATTTATGATTTGTTATCATAAATACGACTACAACATTCTGCAGCCCGCCTATCAACATTTACTAAAAAAATTGATTCCATATCACGAATTCTCCGTTCTCTTCATTGGCAACCATTTTTTTTTTAAAAACTATTTTGTTAGTACATCATTCAGTTCCCCCCACATATCTGCGCAACTCTGTTTCCAAATGCAATCCCACACGAAGTCTTCGCTCGTCAGCAGACACACTATTGTTTCATACATCTATAATAAAACATGCTTGGGGCGATTGGGCTTTCAACCATTGGTCCAAAACTCTGGAGTGAAATTCCTTTACCATTACGTCAACTGTCGTCAACAGAAAAATTGAAATAAAAACTGAAAACTTATGTTTTATTTTCATTTTAATTATTGCAATATTCTAATTTACTATGTCTAGGAGAATTTTTTTCCTTCTTCTTCTCATGTTTGTTACATGTATTTTTCTCTAAGCGCCTTGAGCACCGAACGGTGGATCTGTGCGCTTTACAAGTAGCCACTATTATTATTGTTATCAATGTTTTTTTTATGATGCCAAATGAACTTAACTTGAAAATCTAAATCGAAATTCAATTTGTTGTTAGGTAACGCCATTTATTACGCCATTTATTACGTGCCGATGATTAATTAACTCTGTTCACTTTGATGTGTATTCCATATGTATTGTAATTTGTAGATTTATTTGCATTTTTAGTTTTGTATAAGATGTAATTGTATATCAGTCTATTTTGTGTGTATAGCGCTTAGAGACTTCGGTGGTAAGCGCTTTAGAGTAACGTTTTTATTATTATTATTATTATTCATAGAAATTCAATCAATTTAAGTTCGTCGTTATGCAAACTGCTTACATATATTTTATAAATCTAATACCAGTTCAAAGCGGTCTAGTAAAAACAGCTTACTTTAACTGCCTTTTTCAAATTTGATTTTAGTTTACTTATTTGTCAAGGTCCATTTTAGAACTGAATACTGAGGTGGTCATCCCATTGTGAGCAAACTTTAATTTACGCTACAGCCTAAATATCTTTGAAAAATGTTTGTTTATTAATGCCAGAAGTCAAGTTCAAGTTCAAATTCAAGTTTTATTTCAATTCAAATCCATAAAAAAACATATAAGATACAAATTATATACAATATAGAAAACACAAAACACACACAAAATGGAAACATGTCTACAAATATATCGGAATTATAAAAAGTTAATCAGCAATAGAAATGAATTGGGGAAACTGCAAATAAAACCATAAGGTTCTGTCGAGGCAGCTCCCTGTTATTAAAAGATACATATACAAGTTCCAACAATTGGCTTAAAAAATATAACAATAACAAAACAGTGTACAAAAAATAGGAGACGTATTAACATGCAAATATTATTATAGATTTAAAAGCAGATGAAGTATTTTTTTATTTTAGATTTAAAAGAATTTAAGAAAGCAGTATAACGGATATCTTTGGGGAGAAAATTCCATATTTTCGGGCCAGTGTGTCTAAAAGTAAATAAGGAATTTGTTGATGGACATTTTTCAAAAAATATTTATCAGGATTTCTAGTATTATAATTATGAACAGATTATTTACATTTCATCATAGTGGTAAGATTAATCGGCAGTTTATCAGTTTTATGTTTAAAAACCATGAGTGATATACAATATTGATTCAACTGAAAAATATTTAAAAACTGTAGTTGTTGAAATAATGGTATTGAATGGGCATTGAAATCAGACATAAGACATATTCTTACTATACGCTTTTGTAATATATGCAGTCGTTGTAATCTCGTTGGGTATGTGTTACCCCATACAACATTACAATATATTAAATACAGTAAAACCATTGTATTATACAATAAAATCAAAATATTTTGTGGCAAGTTATGACGTAATTTGCTGATGACACCAATATTTCTTGAAATTTTGTTTGAAATGGTAAGTATATGAGCATTCCAAGTTAAATTTTGGTCAATAATTACACCTAAAAAGCTAGTTGATTGCACTCGTTTTATCGGAACATCATTCATCTTTATATTTAATACATTCAATGAATCAGCTGAAATTTGTTTTTGCTTATAATGAAAATATATAGAATTTGATTTAGATGTATTCAAAGACAATTTATTACTATTGAACCATTGGGATACATGTTGCAGCTCATTATTTAAAGTTTGACATAAAATATTAATATCTTCATGAGAATAAAGGATATTGGTGTCATCAGCAAAAAGGACAAATTTCAAAATGTTTGAACAATAATTTAAATCATTTATGTACAATAAAAATAAAAGAGGACCTAAAATTGAGCCCTGAGGGACTCCACACGTGACTTGCATTGGGTCAGATAAAACATTGTTATATACAACCATTTGGTGTCGATTATTCAAATAATTGTTCAACCATGTGTAAGCAACACCTCTTATCCCATAGTGATTCAATTTATCTAACAAAATATTGTGATCTATAGAATCAAAGGCTTTGCTTAAATCTAAGAAAAGACCTACAGTGTATAATTTATTACTTAAGGAAGATACTTAATAATCATGAACATCAATTAGAGCCATTTCAGTTGATACATTTTTGGTAAATCCATATTGGCAAGAATGTAATATTGTATTGTTTAATACAAATGTATTCAAACGATTATATACAATTCGTTCTAAGATTTTTGAAAAAAATGTTAAAACTGAGATTGGTCTGTAATTACCTAAATTATGAACATCATCTTTTTTGTATATTGGAGTGACTCTGGCTATTTTCATATCAGATGGAATAATTCCTGTACATAAAGACATATTAAAAATATGAATAAGAGGTTCTAAAATATAATCAATAACTTTCTTAATAACACATGGATTAAAATCATCTACTCCACAACTTTGAGTACTTTTTAATGATTGCACGATTGTAGTTATTTCATTTGCATTAACAGGTTTTAGAAATAAAGATGTAGCACATGGTTGAGGCAGAAAATCTCTATAATTTACAATATTATTTACAGGAATCGTATTGCATATATTCAATCCAATATTAATAAAAAAAATCATTAAAATAATTTGCAATATCATGTGGAGCATGAATATTTTGTCCATTTACTATAAAATATGAAGGCAAAGTCTTCCTAGATTTACCAAATATTTCATTTATTACAGACCATGTTTGTTTAATATTACCTTTAGTTTTCTTAAATCTATTTGCATAATATACCTTGCGTGCCATTTTCAATAATTTATTTACGTTGTTGCGAGCTTTATGATACTTAAGTTTATTATTAGAAGAAGAATTCTTACAATATATTCTATACAACCTGTTTTTATTTTTGATAACATTCAATAATTCTTCGCTTAACCAAGGTTTCTTGCACTTATTCTTATTTTTTCTAGTAGAATATGTTAAGTTTTTATCATAATATACCATAAATCTATGTTTAAACCGACCATATGCTACTTCTACATTATTGGGATACATAACCCCATTCCAATCCTCATTATTCAAATCTAACTTTAAACTATTTATAGTACGTTCATTGATTATACGTTTTTTAGGAATATTACACACATAATCTCTACAAATAATTTTTCCTGTTATTTGAAATATTGGTAGATGGTCAGATGCATCATTAAAAAAAATTCCCGGGGTTATACTTGAAAAAACATTGTTTGTAAATATATTATCTATAAGAGTTGCAATATTTACAGAAATACGTGTGGGTTTAACAATTAGTGGCAAGAGTGATGAGTAATGTAACATGTCTAAAAAATCAGCACTATATTTATTTGAACATTTTAAAAGATCAATATTAAAATCACCCATAATATAAATAAATTTATTTTCTTTATTAAGGTTTTTGTAAACATACATAAAATGCGTTAATAAAACTTTCTACTCTTGATTGCGGTTTCCTATAAATTATTCCAACAATTATATTTTCTCCAATCTTATTCGTAATTTCAATAAAAAGATATTCATTACCATCGCATTGCAATAAAATATCATTTCTAATTTTAAAATTCAAAGAGTCCAAAACAAGAAAAGCCACTCCTCCTCCTCTCCCACTGATACGATCAATATGAATGAATGAATATCCTTCTAAATGAAATAAAATGGGGGTATTACTTTGAATCCATGTCTCCGTGAAACCATAAATAGAAAAAGAGTAACTTAATGAATGAATAAATTCACTTATAGCTAACAAATTCTTGGATAACATTCTTGCATTGAAATGTATAATACTAAAATCAGAATCTAATTTTGGTAAAGACATAAATTCATCTTCCAAATAATAATTACTTTCAACAATATCGTCCTGTAAAAAATCTTCGTCATCATTGTCACACGCTGGATCACATTCTAAAGAATGTTTAAATGTATTTTTAAATTTATTTATATCAATTTTTTGTTCATGCAATGGTGTTGAAAAAATATTCTTAAATTCATCATCGCTGTGGGCAAGCACATCAGATGCACTGAAAAAGACTGCTCAGGAATACATACCACGGAGGAAAAGGCAAAAACAGGCATGGCTAAGAACGAGTACAATGGAAATTGTAAGTAAAAGAAGGCAAGCAAAATCAGAAGGGAGACACGCAGATTGGAGACAACTAAATAAGGAATATAACCAAAAAGCATGTAAAGATAAAAGAGCATTCCTAAAAGGAAAATATGAAGAAATGGGAAATGCAGCAAAAAGCACAACATGAAGAAATTTTTCAAACTTGTAAAAGAGATTACTGGTGACAGAAGCATGAAGACTGATGTTGTGAATGACAAAAATTGAAAAAAATTGACAGAGGAAATGGACATAAAACAGAGATGGGCAGAGTACTGCATGAATTTGTACAGCAGTAGAGAGCCAGGTCAGAGAGACAACAGACAGGTCGGGGAAGACAGAGAACCACCTCCACTGAGATCGGCAGTTGAATAGGCTCTGAACCATATAGATAATAGTTAATCTACTGGAATGGATAATATACCTATTGAAGTATGGAAAGCAACAGGCGAAGTTGGTATTGATTTCTTATGGCGGCTAGTATCAAGATATGGGGAGAATGAAGAATGGCTCAAAGACTGATGCAGAGCTATTTGTATACCTTTACCTAAGAAAGGCAATCAGAAAGAATGTTCTAATCATAGAACCATCATCCTTCTTGTTCATGCGAGCAAAATACTATTAAAGCTCATCATTGGCAGGATGAAAAGGAGGTACGTGGATGAAATGTCAGAGGAGCAAGCGGAATTTGTGACTGGCAAAGGTACTAGAGATCAAATTGCAAACATCAGGATGTTTATAGAAAATTAGAGAACATAAGATGCCTTTATACTTGTGTTTCATAGATTTTTAACCCCCAAACCACTCAACAATTGATTCATGCTTTTGTAACATGTCATCTCGATAACTGTAACTCTCTCCTTTATGGACTTCCTAAATACCAAATTCACAGACTACAAAATGTTCAAAACGCAGCTGCCCGCCTTGTCACTAAATCTAAACGTTCGACCCATACTACTCAAATACTCAAAAACCTTCACTGGCTTCCAATAGAACAGCGTATCAAATATAAAATTCTACTACTCACCTACCGTTCACTAAATGGATCAGTCCCTGAATATATTTGCTCTCTTCTTAATATCTCTTTAAGTTCTCGTGCAGGTCTTCGTTCCTCTAATTCAACAAATTTAACACAATTAAGAACAAAGAGGAGTTGGGGAGACATAGCTTTTACAGCTGCTGCACCCCGGTTATGGAACTCCCTACCCCATTCAATCAAAATGTCAGCCAATCAAAATTTGTTCCAAACAAAATTGAAAACCTATCTAATGTCTGAATTCCTTAGTTAAGACGTAGTGTATTTCACAATCTGATGTAATTAACGTTGTTGAAACAGTTGAATTATATTTAATTATGTTTAATTATTTTCGTTCAATGTACTTACCTTGTTAGGCGCCTTGAGCATCTCTTGGGGTGGATATGTGCGCATTATAAAATGTTGATATTATTATGCAAAGGCTTTCGACTGTGTAGATCACAAGATGTTGTGGGATGATATGTACAGAATGGGATTCCCAGACCTGGTGAGATAAATAACCAAGCTTTATGAAGATCAAGAAACAGCTGTTCGGACTAGTGTTGGTGATACAGAGTGGTTTCCGATAGAAAGAGGTGTTAGACAAGGATGTATACTGTCCCCAGACCTATTTAATATTTATTCAGAAGTTATAATACGAACTGTGGCTGAAGGTTTTGAAGGCGGAGTGAAAATTGGAGGACAGAGAAAGTACAATCTCAGGTATGCAGATGATACAACTTTAATATGTACCAGCAGGGAAGAGATGCTGGACATGCTGAGAAGAACAAAACAGGCCAGTTATGAAAATAATCACCTCTTAAAAACATAGAAGACAAAGATATTAGTAATAGACAGGAATCGAAGATGAAGTCCAGGATTTCATATACAAAATTACCTGGGATCACCTGTTAGCACTAAAGGATCAAGTGAGAAAGAAATCAAAAGGAGATAAGCAATAGCAAGAAATGCAACTAAAAAAATGGTGAATATCTGGAGAAGCCGGGAAATAAATAACAGTTTATAGTTAAAAATAGCACTGACATCTATATTTCCCATTGCTACATACGGAAGTGAGACATGGGCCATGACCAAAGAGATGAAAAGAGAGTAGATGCGTTTGAAATGTGGGTGTATCGACGAATACTGAGGGTTCCAAAGACAGACAGAAGAACAAACCGATGGGTACTGGACAAGCTGGATACAGAGATGTTGCTCAGAAAGAGTATTGCCAGAAGGAAACTGCATTTTTGGGGCCATGTAGTAAGGAGTGATGGTCTTGGAAAGTCCCTTATAACAGGGACAGTGGAAGCCAGGCGAATAAGAGGCAGACCTGTTATTTCTTGGTTCAAAGACATACACATATGGACAGGGACAAGGCTGTCAGAGGCAACGAGAGCAACGGCCGGCAGAGAAGTATGGCGTAAACTTGTAGTGGCCACAGCAGCGCAGCTAGCGCCACCTGACTGAAGAAGAAAACTAATGACAACGATATTTAGGGGTAAATCTTTTACTTTTATCGTTTACTTATTTAGCCGGGTACCCAGTCAAATTGAATACTAGCATTTCAGGGGTGATGCATAACCCACCCCCAAGCACCCCCTGATATGAATGTTTCCTAAACCATATTTGGAGAAAAGAGAACACTCAGATAAAAAAAGAGAATATTCTGATTAACCAGTTAAATTAAAAACTGCTTTAAAATGCATTGCATAATCGTTTGGTCACAAAGCTACGTAAAGTACTTTATGCCTAGGATTTATATTGTATTCAACGAGGGCGTCATGAAGACAGTATGGAGATTTACAGTGCCCTTTCCTGTTCTGGTGCTTGTGCTCTACTTCCCGCTCCTTTTGTAGCACTTAGCTTCCCCTAGTTTTGTTTATTTTAAATTTGGTTCATTATTGATTTACTTGAAATTCTACATAAATATAGTAGCGTAGCCATAATTATTAAGTTATCAACTAATTTGAAAGTACATCTATCACCAATAATAACCCCAACCCTAGAGAAGGTAGACGTTTCAATAATTAGAAGCACACAATTCTTTTAGAACTAAACATTTTTGTATATTACCCAGCATTTCATTGGCTCTAACACAGCTTCCAAAATCACCTTTTAACGATTTAAAGCTACCTCGCATAATCCGACTTGACATAGGGTGCGTTCAATCGATATTTTGAAGCTAGAATCACAAACATGAATTACAAATCAAAACGCCTTTACAAAAACAAGGTCACTGCGGTTAAGATTTCAAGCCATTTTCATCAACGCTGATTCTAGCTCATTTCGAGCCCAGCCACTGCGCATCACACTGCGCAGTTTGACCCAGGAAGTATAGGTCAACTTCGGCGCGCGCTTTTTGGAATTGTTTACGGCCGACTGTCGACTGCTGTTTAGAGCATATATCGCAATAATAAAACAAAGAGTGAGAAGGTGATAGAAGGAACAACAAAGAATAACATTAGGAAAGACAGAAAGAGTAACTCGATATAATTATAAAAACAAAGAATAACATAAGAAAAGGTGATAGAAGGAAGAAACAAAGAATAACATAAGGAAAGACAGAAAAAGAAAGTGATAGAATGATTAAAACAAAGAATTACATAAGAAAATGTGATAGAAGGAAAAAACAAAGAATAACATAAGAATAGAAGGTAGAAACAAAGAATAACAAAAGAGAAAGTGATAGATTTATAAAAACAAAGAATAACTTCAGAAAAGGTGAAAAAAGCACAAAACAAGGAATAACATAAGAATAGAAGGAAGAAACAAAGAATAACATAAGGAAAGACAGACAGAGAAAGTGATAGAATTATAAAAACAAAGAATAACATAATAGAAGATGATAGAAGGAAGAAACAAAGAATAACATAAGAATAGAAGAAAGAAACAAAGAATAACAAAAGAGAAAGTGATAGAATGATTAAAACAAAGAATTACATATTAAGAAAAGGTGATAGAAGGAAAAAAACAAAGAATAACATAAGAATAGAAGGAAGAAACAAAGGAGAAAGTGATAGATTTATAAAAAATAAAGAATAACATAAGAAAGGTGATAGAAGCAACAAACAAAGAATAACATATGAATAGAAGGAAGAAACAAAGAATAATATAAGGGAAAGTGATAGAATTATAAAAATAAAGAATAACATAAGAGAAGATGATAGAAGGAAGAAACAAAGAATAACATAACGGAACAGGAGCACGATAAAGAGCATGGTATAGTGAACGCAAATTGCATGAAAAGCAGGCGCGCGGTTTTTGCCCAAACTGGAACAGACCACGATAATGACGCCATAGAATCATGATTGAGAACTCCGTCCGTTCAATCGAATTTTAGCGACCGTGATTCTGCAGAATCATGAAACAAAACGTATCTTTTTCAGCGTTTCATGTTTGTGTTTTTAAACACGTTTATTTTAACGACCGACGAAAAAAAACCGCTTGAACGAATCGCGTTGTAATCGCGTTGTAAACGTCTTTAGAAACCGTGATTCTAGGGTGAACTAGTGTCGATTGAACGCACCCATAGTTGAGGCATTTCTTTGAGGGTTGTTTTCTCTTATGCAGTCTTTCAGTCACCTGCGCGTGCGCGAGTATTTTTGATGGAAAATAACAATACCAATTATATTAAACGCATTCATGTGTATGTACAAATTTATAACCAGACACGATATGATAACTGTGTAGGTTTAGAATGTAGGTCAAACTTAAATATGGCAGTTGGGATGAACTGTATTATTATTATGATGGGTATGATTTGTCTGAGGCCCTTCCTTTCAAATGTTTGTCGTCAGTTTGGATACGGGGAACTTACATTTTGAAATATAATGAATGGAGCAGGTCGTACAATATGACAACAGAGACGAAATGTCATTACGTAATTTGTCATCACATTATCTGCACGTTTCTTAAGAAAAAATACATTAACATAACACAAATATAATAAAATGAGTAGTGCATAACTAAACAGTAGAATACAGCAAAAAATGACATTGATAACAAATATTACATATTTGTTATATTTTGCCATTTCAACGTATAACACATGATATGATAAATGTATTTGCTCGTAATGTAGGTCAAACTTATATATGGCAGTTGGGATGAACTGTATTATTATTATGATGGGTATGATTTGTGTGAAGCTCTTCCTTTCAAATGTTTGTCGTCAGTTTGGATACGGGGAACTTACATTTTGAAATATAATGAATGGAGCAGCACGTACAATATGACAACAGTGACGAAATGTCATTCGTAATTTGTCATCACATTATCTGCACGTTTTCTACAGTGTCATCCAAATACCATACTTCTGTTAGATATCTGTAATAAGGTAAAGTATGGAACACGCGTTTGCAGGTTTCATTGTGAATCATCAGTTGTATAAGATTATCATCTTCTTGCATACCGAAATTCCGCGTTTTTCATTAAAATCAATTTGCAATAATTTTAAATCCTGGTCCACACTTTCTCGTTTTCGAACTTTATTAAGACTTTACATTTTTCAAAAAACTGTTATACTTGACTTAGTAGACCCTTTCTTATATTTCTTATTCTCATATCTTCCCGTTCTTCTCTTTTTTATTTCCCCTCTTCCCGTTCTTCTCTTTCTCATTTTCCCTCTTCCTTTCTTGTCTGTGTTATTCTTAACTCTCCCTTTTTGAATTGCTTTCGTGATTTTCGGTGTGTGCATAAACGTTGGTGATACTTGCTGATAGTTAATGGTCGGTCTCTCTTTGTTCTTCTTCTTAATGTACATATGCCTAGTAATTTCGATTGATTTTGCTTTTTTGATTTGATATTGTGTTTCCCAGGTTAAGGGCTTCGTTTACAAGTACAAGTTGCGTCCTAGAGGTCCTGGCCTATTATGTATTATGTATTTATAATTGTATTTAATTTGTTGTTAGATAGCGCCATTCATAGAAATTCAATCAACTTGAGTTCGTCGTTATGCAAACTGCTAACATATATTTCAAGAATCTAATACCAGTGCAAATCGGTCCAGTAAGAACAGCTTACTCCAACTGCCTTTTTCAAATTTTATTTTAGTTTACTTCTATGACAAGGTCCGTTGTCGAGCTGAATACTGAGCATTTCAAGAGTTCACCCCATTGTGATCAAAATTGATTATACGCTACAGCTTCATAATCTTTGTAAAATGTTTGTTTAAAAGACAACGATATTTAGGGGTAAATCTGTGTTTCCTTTAAATATGTTAGTCGAGTTGAAGACTAGCATTTTAGGGGTGATACATAACCATACCAAAAAAATCACCCCCTGGTATAAATGTTTCACCAACCATATTTGGAGCAAACAGAACACTCTGAAAAAATGAAAAAAATATTCTGATTAACCGATTAAATTGAAAACTGCTTTAAAATGCATTGCATCCCTCAAATCATCGCTTGGTCACAAAGTAACGCAAAGTACTTTATGAATATGATTTATATTGTATTCAATGAGGGAGTCAGGAAGAGAGTGGGTGTACATTTCGATTGCCCTTCCCTGTTCTGGTACTTACTCGCACTTTGTGTTCTCCTTCCCCCTCTTTTATGTGCATTAAAATAAAGCACTTTATAGCTTACCATCGTTTTGTTTATTTGAAATTTGGTTCATTAATGATTTACTTAGAATTCTACATTAATATACAAACATAGCCATAATTATTAGATTATCAAATAATTTGAAAGTACAACTATCACCAATGATAAGTCCAACCCTATGGAAAATAGACGATTCAATAGTTAAAAGCACACAATTCTTTTAAAGCTAAACATCTTTGTATATTACCCTGTGGTTCTAACACAGCTTCTAAAATGACCTTTTAACGATTTTAAGCTACCTCGCATAAACTGACTCAATTTTATTTATTCGATTTATTTCTAATCTAAACATGAACGTATTTACATCGAAACGCATAACGCTTATACAGAACAGTTAAAATAAAATTACATAATACATTTAGAAAGGGTTCTAGGACAATTACCCGATGGGCAATCACCCCCCGGAAAATTACCCCCCGGAAAACTACCCCCAAAGGACGATTACCCCCTGGAATATTACCCCCCGGAGACTCACCCCCCGAGGACAACTACCCTCCAAGGACAATTACCCCCCGGAGAATTACCCCCCGGAGAATTACCCCCCGAGGACAATTACCCCCCGAGGACAACGACCCCCCCCCCCGAGGACAACTACCCCCTAGGAAAATTACCCCCAAAGGACAATTACCCCCTGGGCAATTACCTCCCGAGGACAATTACCCCCGGGGGAAAATTACCACCCGATGACAACTACCCCCCATGATGACAACTACCCCTTGGACAATCAGGATTCAATAGCAATTAAAAGACGATCTGACACATTGAGAGATGGCTACGAGCCCATAAGATCACCTGTATGAACCCATATTCTTTCAAAATCTACAGCACGTTGTCTTCCTCATTACTACACACTCCCCTTGTATTATAATTTATGCAACGCCAGTGCGGTTGCTAATTTCCATGAAGGATGTAAGTTTTAGGTAAATGCCTCTCTTTTGCATGCTAATGGTTTTCCGGGTAAGTTTACTCACGTTATCGATTTGTTTGGACCATCTCAATTCTTCACCTATCAAAACTCCTCAGCATTTGGTGAATTGAACTCTTTTGATCAAATTGCCATTTAATGAAATGGTGAAAGATTCAATTTTCCTGAGATTAGCACGAGAGCCTATTATCATGGCACAAGTTTTTTCAGTGTTAAGAACGAGACGATATTCCTTAATCCATGCTATGACTTTTTTGTAATGCAACAGTTAATTTTCTTCCACAACAGTTGCATCATTTGCAGAAACGGTAAGTGTCGTATCAGCAACGTACATATTTATAACAACCTTCAGGAGTACATTCAGGTAGACTTTTAACATGAACTGAAAATAAAGGGGACCGAGAATTGAACTTTGTGGCACACCTAATTTGATGGTTACTTGACATGAATTTCAGTAACTTGACATAGCTGAGGCATTTCTTTGAGGGTTTTTTTTTTATGTAGTTTTCAATCACCTCCGCGTGCACCAGTATTTTTTCAATGAAAACAAAAAATACCAATTATATAAAACGCAATCTTGTTCATGTACGAATTAATATCCCGACACGTGACAGGGTAATTGTGTTTGTTTAGAATGTAGGTCATACTTAAATATGGCAGTTGGGATGAACTGTACATTTATAATTATGCTTATGGGTATGACTTTTCTCTGGCTCTTCCCTCCAAATATTTGTCGTCAGTTTGGATACGGGGAACTTACATTTGGAAATATATATGAACATCTTAATAAAAATAAATAACAATATGTGTGTACTAATTACAACGATATTAAGGGGGATATCTGGGTTTCCCTATTTTTGACTCACACTGTGAAATTGATAACATAATTGAACGTAACATTTACCAGTAACATACAAAGACAATATGAAATGAACCTATCACACAAAGCGTGAAAAACTCTGCCTTGGATTGGTGAATAGCAAGAATTTGGAATGTACATTTAGGCAATGTAAATTAGATTGGAATACATAATAACTCTCGACATTATTGTACAATCTGTTTTATCATTAAGGTTATCTTGGGATTAGAAGGGAAGGCCAACCCTGAATCAAACATAAATCTGCAGCCCCGCTTATCACCTGTTGAGCCTCTCACAACAGTGGCGGCGGAGCGTCTCCCAAAGTTTGTGTCTGTGTGTGAAAGTAGGAAGGGGGGCACCAACGAAAAGGACACTTTCTGGAAAATAGGCGCACCTAAAAGGGAACCTCAGGGCAAAAATAGACAATTTTCTGTCATTGATATACCCCTACATTGTGATTTTATTATCAGATATGAATCAATATTTGTTTCTATCTTATTACATGGTCCAAGATAATGCTTGATCAACAAACTTTGCAAATAGGTGTGTTGGTCTGATTTTTTTTGCAAAATTTAAAACATAATTATATCAAATTTAAATGCTGGCAAGTGTAGAAAATTAAAAAAAAATTGCTCTTAGTCACTTTAAATTAGGGGCACATTTTATTGTGAAAGCAAAAAAGGCACTTATTGAAAAGTAAAAGGACACTTATTAGCAGAAGAAAAAGACTACGTGTCTAATTAAAAAGAACATTAATCAGAGATGTAGAGTTTAGGCACTTCTGGCACCTCACAAGGGGCACTCACTAGAGATGAAAAAAAGGCACTTATGAGAATAGAAAGGGGACATTTTCAGAAGAATAGGAGGCACCTTTTAATTAATAGGGGTCTTTATAAAAAGTGAAAGGAGCTCTTATAAAATAAAACCCAAAAGGGGCACCATCCAAAAGGAGAAAAGGCACTTATTATAGCGGAAAAGGGATACCTACTAGGTTTTTGATAGGGACATTCATCAGAGGTAAAAGAGGCAATAATCTGAAGTGGTAAAGGGCACCTATTCTATGTATAAAGGGGCATTTTGGAAGTACTTAACAAGTATGTGTGTGAGGCACTGCGTCTGTAAAAAAGATGATATTCTGATAAGCCAGTTAAATTAAAAAACTGCCTCTGAATGAATTACATCCCTCATATCGCTTGGTCGCGAAGCAACCCAAGGTACGATATGAATTAGATTTCTTTTTTATTCAACGAGAGCGTCGGGGAGAGGGTGGGGTGTACAGTTTGACCCTCTTCCCTGTTTTGGTGCTTACTCGAAATTTGTGTTCTCGTTTCCCTCCCATACTTACATACATTTCCATTTAAAACCTCATAGCTGTACGCAACATAACATCGCCATTGTTTTTCTGTCATGATATTTTCCATACTTCTCCGAACAATTTGATACCATGTTTATCTATTTATGAATATTAGTAACGGAATGAACGTCCATTCAGGATAAAAGTATGTGCGCGTGAGCTCTTGTAATACATATCATATATGGGCAAAAACATGCCTAAACCAAATCCATTATAATAGCTCTTTGGGATGCTGGGGTACCGCCATTTTGTTTCCATGTCTAGATAGAGTATAAGTCGGAGATATGATTTCCTGTCTCATTTGGACATTAAGAATATCGTGACGTCATCATAATGACCTTGGAACTCAAAATATGATTTTGTATATTATGACGTAATTATATTTATTTGAAATTCAGTGTACTTTCCATAAAGGGATAGTTGAGTT
Organism: Strongylocentrotus droebachiensis; assembly: GCA_035222895.1. NCBI lineage: Eukaryota > Metazoa > Echinodermata > Echinoidea > Camarodonta > Strongylocentrotidae > Strongylocentrotus > Strongylocentrotus droebachiensis. The sequence continues at coordinate 27,408 of JAVYIG010009240.1, read as the reverse complement.
CTGTTGCAGAGGGCGCTACACAAAATAATCTTTTTTGTGAGATAATGAAAAACTCAGTGTCAAATTTGAAAGAACATAATATTTAAATCACAAAATTATCTTTGTTTGATCAAAATCGGTTCAGAGACAGCTGAAATATAACGATTTCTAATACATGTGTATCACCCCAAATCATTGGATATTTTGTAAACAAATTGAAAAAACCGTTGAAAAAAAAGCAAAATATTAACGCCTTTTACGTTGTATTTCAGCCAATGCCGATTTTGGCTTTTTTGTTAGCTCATGTATTGTTATTTTTAATTAAATAATTAATTAACGGTCACCGTGTTTTTTTAAAGTGGAGCTGAATTGGTATGATCGTATTGGCTAAATTTCACACATTTTGTGATCTAAAATTACCTTCATAGCAATTTTAGGTACTAAAAGGGCACTAAAAATGTCATAGATAACAATAACCATGCACATTGAAGGCATTTGCGGTCTGAAAAAAGAACTCAACTATACATTTAATATTGATTGATTTTCTTCCAAAATTTTGATATGTTGTAGCTAAGACAATTTTCTACAAGATGTATGTACACTATTTAACATTTTGATGACGTTATCTTAGTAAAAATTTCAATCGAAGGTAATATGTCAGAATTTTCTTAATTTGCGTGTTATTTCTATGGAAGGTAAGTATAGTTCACATCATGAATCTACATAATATTGTTCTTTAAAGAAGTATCTCGCTTATTTTTGCTTTATTTTTTCCCAAATTTTGAAATGTTATAGCTGAGACTATAAGATGTAGAGGATATGCCTTTTGTTTTTTGATGAGTTGTTATTATTATGTCGAAATTTACAATTGAATGTTGAAATTGCAAATTCTGTAATAGTTTGAAGGATTTATAAATATGTCACGTATGTCCTATTTGTAAAATTTAAACTTTAGCAGTGTCCTAGTATTCAAATTATGCAAGGTAACCCATTTACTTTCTAGACTTTACTGTCGGACACTACTGAGTGACTGGCTGACTTCTTTTTTTCTCTGGTAATAAAATACATAAAATGGGCTTGTTAGGGAACATGAGCATTTGTCTCCATCAATAACCCACTTCTTGTAATGGCCCAAAATAAACTGATTGAATAACTGCGCAGCACAATATAGGTAAAACATGACTGGTAGAGCATTTCATGGAATAAGACGAAATTGTGAAAATGCGTTCTTAATTTTGTCGGGTAGGGTCAAAGGTGCAACTGCTTATTGTACGGGGTCAATGGTCATATTGTATCAATCTATCTTCCATAGATCTATGATGGTCAATAGGCTACACAGTTGAAGCTTTACATATGGATAGGTCATAATGGGAATTGGGTAAATAGCGATTCTTTACAATTTTGATATATTTCGATACCCCTGTTGATGTATTATATAAGCACTAGAAATTTTAGGCGCTAAAACACTTCTGCTTTCGAGAAAAATTGAATATAAAAATGTTACCGGTGCTCCCGGTAAATGTTGATAAATTTCAAATAGCGCCTACTGCAGAACAATGGTAGCTGCGACCATGAAAATCTCTGAATATGTAGTTGTGATATATAATTTCCAAACGGGAATTAGCTAATCGGTCTATTTTAGTCAAGAAACATTGTTGTATAGCATAATTTATATCATGACCTTGAGAGGTCGAGCTATACAACATAAAGATTTTTTTATTTACAATTTCATAACTTCAGACTAGATTTCAACCGCGACAACGAACACTGAATATTGTAGGATCGCATATGCTTCCAATATGTTAATTTGAACCAAATTCATGACCCCAACCAAAATGTTGTATTACCTATAAATCGTGAACATGCATTCTTGGTTATGTAAAAACATTAGCATACGTATCACCTATAATTCGTCAAAGTGACGAATTAAAGTTTAGTCATTATCGTTGTTCTTGGAGTGTTGGCCAATGTCGCTACTACCACTATCATGTAGGGAATGGAGCAAAGGCACAGAAAAATAATGCAATTTCAGGATGATTACTTTTTTCCTCTCTCCAATCAATTCTTTTCTAGAATGTCACTTGGATGTTTGCTTTTACACCATTTCCGTGGGGTAAACGGAGGAAAGCCGCAATATCAGGTTACATCAAAAATGCAAGACCTTACACCGAATTGGAGCAAAACCTTCTGGGTAAGTTGATATTTTGATTCCTAGAATCTTCTCTGAACGTAATTTCTGATAAAAGTAGCTTAAAAGTTGATCGGTATGTTTAAATCACCTTGATGCGCTAAATGAAGTTCTTATTATTTTTAAATTCATTGTAATTTTGTAATTTGTATTATTTTTGTATTTTTAAATCGTTATATAAACTTCGAGTAAGGATAGAGATTATGACGAAAAAGGACATTGGTTGATGTATATTTCATGTACATACAGTGCGTCCCAGGAAAAACGAAACCGAGAAGTATCGATGTTCTATCATAACTTAATCACAACTATAATTAATGAATGATACATATTTGGAAAGCTTAGAGTCTCCTCTTTCATGTGATGCTACTCAGACAATTTCGTTATTTCTGGGATGCACTTAATATATACAAGTATACATCGATCTATAGTCCATTGAGCTATAATACCTGTTTAAAGCTCTGATGATAACTTAATAAATTTGAGCAAGAGCGAAGCGATCCAAAGTTTTTTGATTTGCGTGATGGTCATATTATCCAAACCTTCATCTCTGTTACGAAGCGAGAGATCCTGGGTGTAATTTATGTTCGGTGAAACATATTTGGGGAAGTTGTATTAAATGGGGAAGTAATACATCCAGGCCCCTAATAATTTTGTAGCCCATTAGTGATCAGACAAACCTTGGTATTAAATAAGACTGTATTTTCAGATGTGTTACTATCATGTATATTGAATTTCGTTATTCACTCTCACTTTAAAATGGATGTCTTTAGCGAGGTTTTCATCCATAATCTATACAAACGATCCAAGCGAATGCTTATTTTACAAAATGAATATGAAACCTCTTGTATCTGGTTCACTTTTTGCCCCATATACAATTTATATTTTACGCTTCAACAGAGTTTTAATTTCAATTTTATATAATTATCATGACCTGAATAATTCATATGCCACATTTTGGAAATACATCATCTCCTTTTTTCTCGTTGAAGCATGCAGGTCATCTCAAGGACATCAACAATAAATACATTTTCAAAGCTACGTCGTCAAATGAGTGCTTATGGTTGGGGAAAAGAGTTCATGGGGATATCTCGTGCCGGTGTCACCTGGAGAATTGGTTTGCCTATGCCGAATACAATATCAACGCTCTTGCAGCAACATTCGACAACACACCATAAGGTTCTGCACCATCACGCACCCGTTTAGAACCTTGCCATTCTTATCAACTGTACAGATCCAACGTTACATAATGCCTGGTTTACATTTGCCCCGGGCGCAGTACGATAGATTAGTCTACGATTTATCGAGCGATTTTTGTGGCATCGTAGGAGGCTACGGGCTACGATGTTTGTGTTTACATTGTCTACGAACAGCGTGCCATTTATTGTATTTGCCCTCGGTGGCAGGCCGGGGCAAATCCGTACAGAGGCTGATGGGAAATTGTAAGTAAATCGTCCAATTTCATTGCATTAGCCGTGCAGTCTCCGCAGCCTCAGCGCGAAGATCCTACGGCCGCCTCTTGCCTCCGTACGGAGGCCGAACGGAGAAGGGAAAACGGGCAGGATACGGGCTCCGTAGACTAATCGCAGGCCAAACGTAATCCAGGCATAACGTACACGTTCACTAAATTTCACACTGTCGTACCCACATCAATGTCTCATGATCGCCAAATATTCCCTTAGTTCACACTCTCTCCGGAATGAAATGTGCAAGACAAGAATAACAAAAATAATCGACATTTCCATTTTATTTTGACAGCAAGGTAGACTAATCCTTTGCTAAGTAAATAAAAGCTGTTGATGTATACATATTAGTAGATTGAACGGACTCCTAAAAATGTACAACATTTACACTGCGAATAGACCTAGAGCCATTGGTCGTTGGTACTTGGTTTGTTGCAATGGCTCATATCGAGGAATTTAATTAACATTTGCAATAAACTGTGGCTTCATCATTATTATGATTATGAATTATCGGTATCATAATTCGATATCTGTTGTTAGTTTATAAACGGAATTTCAGGTGATAAATTTTATATAGAAGAATCACGAACAGTTTACCGTGGGTGACGAGTTGTCATTACAGATTTGCTAATCACCGAAGCTGCACATTTTCTCAGTGTCATGGAAATACCAAATATATATCGGATGCTTTGAATCGTGAATCTCTCAGACATTAGTGGATAGCATTAACGAACGTCTAACGACTTAGTAGTAGTAGTAGTATTCATAGCCGTATAAAATCATAATAACAATAAGATACGGTGGATTGGCCACATTCCGGTTACCCGACATGGGAAAGCTAGTCTTCCGTGAGGTCTGGAACAAGTACATACACAAAACAAAACATAAACACATAACTGAACAGTAGATGTGATCATAACAGGATAAGTGAGAAAAAAAAAGTGAAATCCAAAAAGGGGTGGAGAGTAGAGGGGGGGGGGGGGGGGGGGGGGGGATGCGCTATAGTTCTGCAATCTTAGATTTGACTAACACAAGGGGAAGATTTGATATGATGTTGAAGTGTGTTGTAAGCTTTTGCGTTTCTATACTTGAATGATCTTTTAAGGTAATTTGTTCTCGGTTTGGGTAATTTTATTTTAGCTCCGATTTGGGAAGGGTTGGGATGGGTTATCAACTCAAATTAATTTCTTAAATATTCAGGGGTAACATTATTTATAATTATGTACATAGGGTCAAGGGAATGATTATTTTGTTTCTTTTCCAAGAGTTTCCAACTAAGAGCATTATACATTTCTAAAACAGGGACATGAGATTCAGGTATTATTTTAAGTATATTACAGCCTGCCCTATTTTTTTTTGGAGGCGATCTGTATATTTCCTTCTGTAAATAGAATTGAACTAGCTTTGAACTCAGATTTATATAGAACAGTATCATCAGCATACAACTAAACATAACAGGTTTTGATACATTTTACTAAATCATTGATTTATATAACGAAGAGCAGTGACCCTAGAAGGGAACCTTGAGACACACCACACTCAATAACTGATTCGAAATCAATTTCTGAACTAATAAGTGTCCTATAGACTCTGTCTGACATGTAGTGTATGAACCATGAACACGGAGTGCCAACAATTCCTAAGATATTAAGTTTCTTCATAAGAATATCACTGAGTCGGAGGCTTTTCTTAAGTCCACAGATACAGCCCCCGTACATTCTTTCTAATCAATGGTGTGAAGCCAGTCATCAGTTACTTTTAGGAGAGTGGTAATAGTTGAGTGACGTTGCCTAACACCAGATGGGGCGGATGAAAAACCATTGTTCTTATGTAGAAAATCCAGAATTTTCCTTTGGACAACCCGTTCCAGTATTTTCGATACACAGGGCAAAATTGAGATTGGCCGATGATTTGAAGGAGAGATCTTATCAACACATGTATGAATTTTTCATAAGGTTATAAATACCTGCATTCATCAACGGACAGCCCCTTGTACTTATTCTTTTTGAACAACGATAAAGCAGATTTTTGTTTGTCAACTACTCGTAATAACAGATTTTGCCACAATTCTACAACTTCATAAATTGAATTGCATTGATTAATATACTCCCATTTCTGGTTGCAAATATAATTTCTTAACTTATTACCATTAAGTTTGCTGCAACTTCTGAAGTTTTTGGTGTGTATTGAAATGGTGTTTTTAGTTGTTATTAGTCACTTCAAGGTACAATTAACAAATTTGACAAATGAATCACATACTACTAAAAATAACATTTGATTTTATAATGCAATGAACATTATACAGCTTATTAACATATCACATATCTTTCTTCACTTATCTAACAATGGATATCCACTGGGCCATGCCCTGCCACCTGCTGCATGGGCAACTTTTTGTTATCGTTACGTATATCAATATATCTTTCCATTTTGTACGATTTGATTAATAACGAAATAAAGTCAGAAATATTTGGTTCAGCTGTTTTCTTCGCAATTATTAATACCTGTGGTAAGGAAAGAAAATAATTCTTCGAATATACCAAGAATTACCGTTTTTTCGGTTAACATCGAGATATCAAACATAGTCAGCTCTTTTCCAAGCTGATTCCAAAAATCTTATATTATTGTACATTTCCAAAAACTATGTTCAATCGCTTCATTTTCTAGATCACAGAAAAAACATAATGGAGAACTAATTGCCCTTCATTTAATACAATCTATAATTCAGCTCAGAATATTATTTATTACCTTGAACTGAAATTCTCTTATAATCATAATTAAGCAAAGTGATTGGTCTCCAGTTTTTAAAATCGTCAAAATCACCTTTCTTAAACAACAAATGAATGAGACTTTGCCGTTGTGTGTTCGACATCATTCCTGTTACATAACACTCGTCCAAAGTTTCAACAAGAAATGTTTTTATCTGTGACCAAAACACCTAGTTGATAGAATTCTATCGAGAATCCGTCTGATCCCGGTGTCTTATTTTTCGGTATTGCAAATACTACACGTTTACATTCCTCTTCGGTAAGTAATCTTTCACACAGTTCTTTGTTTTCGTTAGATAATTGATTATTATTTTGAAAACAAGTATAACTGCTCATATTCTTGGTATCATGCTTTCTTTTTTTATACAAATTTGCAGCATACAACAACCGATCTGGTGAACGAGTCCGTCTGACCGAAATGTGGATTCTGGCCCTGAAGATTGAGAGTGTTTTCTCACTCTCCTAGGATGAATGGGTTTTTGTCGTATATAGCTTCAGTTACATTCTTAACATTCATGCCGTTCGAAATGAGTTTGATTCTACTTTCTTGGGGCTCTACGTAAATTCTCCATAGGAAGCCAATATTTTGAATTTATTTAATGTCTTGTCCATTAATGGTACCTTTCACTCATTTGTACATTTCTTCGTTTGACATTTGTTTTACTCGCACAATTTGTTTCTGATAAATACTACTGAATGCCGCCATTTTCCCAGTCACAGTCAGGGAGTGGTTTCCGAAAACTCAATCCAAAATGTTCACTTTTTCGTGTATCATCCAAATTTAGCAATAAACACACACTTTGTATCGATGTTCCAGTAATGAATAGTCCAAATATCAATTTTCCACAGTTTTTCAAAATGGTGCAATATAAGGGTTTTCTACCGCAACAGAAATCGTCGTGACAATTTTGTAGACGGATGGCGTCCCCCTACCTCCCCAAATAAACATAGCTTTCCAAACATCAGAAGTTTACTTATGCTCATGTCCTTATCACGAACATTTTAGAGTTAAATTTTGATTCACACCGTTTCCACACTGAATAATTACTAAGTGGAATATATTTTTTTCCGCACAAAATCCTGATACTCTTTTAGACTGTGGCTCAATTACGATTTTTTTTTCTCGTCATGAGAACTAAATATTCCCAATAAACAAAATCACGTGTAAATCACGTCAATATCAAGGTATCGACTTGAGGAGAGTTACGTTCTTCAAACACCGGACATTTACGTAAATGTGTTAATACGTTTATTGCACTAGGTCACTTAAAACACACGTACACTAAATCACGCAATTGTCACTGCAATATCACCATTATAATAACGTGATTATCCCTACCTGGGAGACCATGGTTTGTAAACCTAATACTCCCGTGTTTGTTTGGTTATGAAATTACATCTTCATAAACGAAATTATCGCGTCACAGAAACACGAGAAGCGTTAGTGATAGTTTTAGTCAAAATATCTGCGTGAAATTCACGTGAATATTACGAGGCTGACTTGAGATGAATCATGTTCTTCATTCACGTGAAATTTACGTCGAAGAGGAAATATGTTACTGTAACCCGCGCTCAACCCAATAATTACGCAAATGTTACACAATAAATTAACCAAAATAATGACGTTCTCACCCTGAACATCGTGTTTTGGATCTTCCATAATTACGTCTAGGCGCGCCGAAAGCAGTTTGGGATAAGAGGGGGTGGGGGGGGGGGGGGTGGGTGGGTGCAAACATCCCAGAAGAGAAAGCTAGTTGCAACTGGTCCAGTTGATGAACCAGTTAATGCCAACTGGTAACCCCGGAAATTGAAATGGACTAAATGATCCAGTTGATCCAGGCCAGTTAGAATTCAACTGGTCTAGCTGAGCCATTAGAACCATTTGGTAAAACTTCCAACCAGTTGAACGGCAACAACACTCTAATACTGGTACGTCTGTATTTCCAATGTAAAGGCATTGGTAATAAGTAGACTTACATAATTTAATTAATCGAAATTTTGTCATATACTTGTATTTTATTGAAATTATTTTAGGTCATAGTAAATGTTTCCCTTATTCATGTTTAATTAAATGTAGTTTATACCAAGTAGCGAAATGTCCTAATAACTGGTAATTTATATTTGTAGTATTTTCGAAATGAATTGCATATAACTAAATCATCAGTAATTAAGAAATATGCTGTAAGTCAGATAAATTGTTTAGAAAACATAGATCTGCACGCACCCCATATTCAATATGCAAATTAATTGGTGTCAGCTGGTTCAACTGGAAATATGCACACAGACCAGTTATCAACTGGTGCAATGAAATGATGCCAACAGTCAGTTATCAACTGGTGAAAATAGAAATATGCCAACAGTTACGGGATTATCAGCACGGAACTTAAATGGTAACTGTGAAACCATCAAGACACCCTAAAATAACTCATTTTTCACACCTAAAAGTCACGTATGCCTAGCTTAGATTAATAATCCGTTTGAGTCACGAGATCATCACCGCGGAACTGCCGGCAACTTCGACTATAATTTAAATAGGTGTTTTAAGACACCTAATAATTACTTATTTTTCACACCTAAATATCACGGATTCACATCTTAGATTAGTAGTCAGTTTTAGCTACGTGATCATCACCGAGAAAGTTATGGTAACTTTGAAACCATTTAAAAAGGTGTTTTAAGACACCTAACAATTACTAATTTTTCACACCCAAAAAGTCACGTATGCCCAGCTTAGAATAATAATCCGTTTGAGTCACGAAATCATCACCGCGGAACTGCTGGCATCTTTGACTACCATTTAAATAGGTGTTTTAAGACACCTAATAATTACTAATTTTTCACACCTAAATATCACGGATTCACAGCTTAGATTAGTAATCAGTTTTAGCTACGTGATCATAACCAAGAAAGTTATGGTAACTTTGAAACCATTTGAAGAGGTGTGTAAGACACCTCAGAATTACTTATTTATCACCACCATCGGTTAACGGACAAAAAACTCGTTGCTTGGTCAAGTGGTTATTTGGTCATAAACACGTGATTTACAGAGGTAAGTGGAATCACGTTTACTCCAGTCGCGTGATAAATTGGTGGTTTTTAGGTTAGATGAAAACGTGAACAGGAGTACCTTTTTTGTTTAAATGAAGGCACGTGTTGATAACGTTTAAATCTAGTTCAAAAGGCACCATACTTTAAAATCACTTAAACTACACTCCCAAAAGAGGTTACTTTTTAGTGTTTTGTTTATTGGTTTTGTACTTGTCAGTTTGGAAAATGAAATTTGAAAGTTGTTTATATAGGAGCATCACGTATATATTAAAATGGGTGACGAGTTGTCATTATAGAGTTGCCAACCATAATTCCTGCACGTTTTCTACAGGTTCTTGGAAATACCAAATATTAATCGAATGCACATGAATCAGGTAAGAGGCTTAATTTAATTTTCATTGGGAAATATTGATTTTGTATCTATAGTTGTGGTCTGACAAAAAATAAATCACAATTGCTTTTGATATTGACATAAATCTGTACTTCGAATAATTAATTTCAATTGGATTAAAAACGTAATCAGTTATTGAAATTCTATTCTTTTGTAATTCATGAATTTCGATCAAATATATAAAGTTCCTATTCCAAAAAATTGGTCAAGTTAGTTCATTAAGGGTACTGTTTGTTTAATAAACCAACTGCTCTCTCTTCAATCAATTTTTTAGTGAACAGATATTCAGACTATCATATCATGTAATGAAAGTTGAAACTTGTACCATGTGTTAAAATGAAATCTGAGACTTTTCGAGGGGTTTATTAATTCTTTCACATACACTCCAAGTGATAAATGAGTCACATAGATCAATATCATTCAAAGAGCATTACATTTATCGTATTTTGTTGATAGCTTATTCTAAGACAAGTTTAAAGGGAAAGTTGAGTTCTGTTTTCAGACCGCAAATGCCTTCAAAGTGCATGGTTATTGCTCTTATTCTTATCTATGACATTTACAGTGCCCTTTTAGAACCTAACATTGCTATGAAGGTAATTTTAGACCCCAACATGTGTGAAATTTAGCCAATACGATCATACCAATTCAGCTCCACTTTCCAAAAAACACGGTGACCGTTAATTAATTATTTATTTAAAAATAACAATACATGGGCCGGCTGGTTGTGCGTAAAATAAGCAACACGAACATGCCAACAAAAAAGTCAACATCGGCATTGGCTGAAATACGACGTAAAAGGCATTATTTCGTTTTTTCAACGGTTTTTCAAATTTTTTCAGAATATCTAATATTTGTAGTGGTACACAAGTACTAGAAATTGTTATATTTCAGCCGTCTCTGAACCGAGATGATTTTGTCATTTAAATATTATGCTTTTTCAAATTTGACACTCAGTTTTTCATTATCTCACAAACAAATATTTTGTGTAGCACTCTTTGCAACAGAACTCAACTATCCCTTTAAATGAGATGCAATTTAAAAATAACTATCAGTCATATTCTATGAACATCTCGGAAGAAGCAGACTCCTTGGCGCAGTTATGATTTATGACTGTTCCCATTTCTAATAAACAAAATACATAACCGTTTAAGATTTTGTCGAAAATTCTAATATTCTTTACCTATTCTTTTCCCCTAGACCGGCCTGTGCGCGTCAAAAAGGTCACTTAAATAGTTACAAAGGGTTGAGAAAATGGAGAACTTCAAATGTATAGCAAATCTTGAGCTCACATTTTTTTTTAAACTCTTCTTTTTTGGGTTGTTTTGAAATAATCACTTCTTGATTTAAGAACGTTCCCCGCCCGCCACCTTCATTTAATTAATAAACTAAATGCGGGGGAACCACCCTGAATATGTACACCAAAGGATGATATTGATTTTTATAAATTTCTTATTTGATTTTTTCTTTCGTAACTTATCAAAACCGGCATCTATTTCATCCCTCGCCACACATCCATTTTTTTTAAAATATGAACATTTGAAGATTTAGAGATTTAAAGCCGTAAAATTCCCTGGCCCACTCTTTCCTTGAAGGTTTTGGGATTCTTGCGATCTAACATGAACAATTGATATAATTATTTTTATTAGTAGCTCTATACAGAGCGAATTTATTTTGCATTTCTTTTCACATAATATAAACAATAACAGACAATAATAAACGTAATGATATAACAGAAATGAGCATTGAAATATCTTTGACACTGTTTTTTATTCATTGTTATGCAAAATGATTTAATTACAGAAAATGAAAAAACGAACCTACTTGAGAGCAAAGCTTGTTAGATGTAGATTTGCACAATAGTAATTATACTTTATACATTTATAACTTAATTTTGAAAATAATTACAGAATAAAAACAAAAACATGACAGACAATAAAAAACAAACAAATAAACGAGACAAAAACAAATCAGAAACATTAGCAGAATGACAAGATGATGATGATAAATGAAGAAAATAAGAATGAGAGAGTATACAACAGAAAAGGAGGAAAACATGCAGAAAGAGAAAAATAATACAGAGAGAGGGGGTAGAGGGAGACATGTTAGAATTTTTTTGTCTGCACCAGGTCACTTAATGAGTCCTAAAAATCAGTTAATGAGAATTTATGGTATTATAATTAGATAGGAACTTATGGTATTTAAAGGCCCGGTCACACAGAGGGGACGCATGGGGAACGCACGGCCAGCGCATTGGAAATTTGCAATTTTGGCCAGTGCGCCCAACTTTTGTCGAAGCTACAGCGAGCTAACACCAAATGCATAGCGTGTTGCTAGCGCGCTGAGCGCATACAGGGCGCATGCAGGGCGCATGCAGTGCGCATACAGACCGTACACAGAGCGCACATGATAACAACTTCCACGAATGCACAGCGTGTTGCTAGCGCGCTGGACGAATGGTCCACGCATGCACCGCGTTCTACGACGCACGGCCAGCGCATTGGAAATCGGAAAAGGCCGTGTGCCTAACTTTTGTCATAATTTTGGAAAAGCTAGCGAGCTGACACAAAATTCACGGCGTGTAGCTAGCGCGCTGTGCGTATACAGGGCGTGTGCTCCGCGTATGTCTGGCGCTGGTCTAGCGCGCTCCACGCATTGCTGGCGCTGGTCTAGCGCGTTCGACGCATGTCTGGCGTGCCTTTGGCGTGTATATTCATGCGTCGAGCTCGACGCACGTTTTTGAGCATGCTCAAAAAATCCCGACGCACACAGCGAATGACGACGTATGCATAGCGTGGGTCCAGCGCGCTCGACGAACGAGTAACGAGTGATGACGCACGCCTAGCGAACGACAACGCACTGGCCAAAATTGCAAATTTTCCATGCGCCGGCCGTGCGTTCCCCATGCGTCCTCTCTGTGTGACCGGGCCTTTAGCTAAATGGGAACTTATGGTGTTTTAGTTGATGAGAACTTATGGTATTTTAGTTAGATGGGAACTTATGGTATTGAAGTTAAATGGGAACTTATGGTATTTTGTGTAAGTTTAGCATACACAAATACTTCAGGAGATTTCATTCTCGGGATAGAGAAGATTAGTGCGTGATTATTCATGAACGTTCTGCCGCTCTATGATAAGCTTGTTCATTTAAAGATGGTCATAATTATGCATATTGTAAATGTTATATGATGTCAGAAGTTATAATTAACATGGTTAGATGTTCACTGACGCATTGGCATGTTGAAAGAGTTGGATAGTGAGAGCAGAGCAACGAGAAAAAAGGAGAGGCAGAGAGAAGGAGAGGATAAAAAGTAATTCAAACACTGAGAATATAGGTAAATGATCAAATAATTCAGAGGTCAATATTCCCAGGAGAATAGTGCAATTACTATTTGTAAATATTATGTCAATCGAAGAAGCTGAAATTTGTGTTGTTATTTTTGGCTTTTTATTAGAGGATTAAAATACAATTAACAAAACCAGATTTACTAACTCATTACACAGCTTTTCCACATGTATTTCACCAAAATAATGTTAGAAAACTCTAATAAATAAATATCTCTTCTTCTATCTGAATACATTGAAGAGGATAGTCCTTTCAATATCAAAGACATTAGCCTGGGATTGAACTGGAGTTCTATACAAAAAAAATCAACAATAGCCTTCTTACCTGGTTAAAAAACTACGTTAAAGAAAATCATTTAAAAATTGTAACTCCTCATCCTTTCCTGTTTTTAAGGGATCTACACTCCATGTTATATCCTTCAATCTAAAACGCCTTCCTGACATGAGTATCTAGCCACAAAAGAATGTTTCAAAGTTGAGAGAAGAGATGTTTTATTATCATAATGTTTTGGCAAGCTGCGGTAATTTTCATCTAACATTAATTCTGTTCAAATCCTGATTAAAAAAATCTTCAGGACTTACAAACCGATGGACTCGGTGTCACTTTTCACTTATTTCCGGTTCTTGACTGTTTTCTTCATCTTGGCTTTCCCTCAGCCTTTTCACACACGGTTAAAATTCATCGTTTCTAGAGCTGATTAGTTTGAAGCTGTGTAACTAAACAGCTTTAAAGTAAATTTTCCCTATGTGAACGTCGTTTATACGATGTTCGGCCAGATACGAAGTCGCGATCTGTACGCCGGTCAAGCAGGCTGCAGATACGAAGTCCGTATCTAGAGAGCAAGATATTTTGTGTATTATGAACGGATATACGTCCTTAGCTATGCGGGCACTGCTTTTTAAACGCTGAGTAGGGCCATTAAATTGCGCATTTACGAGCAGTGACAGAGCAGTGAATCTCAAACGACCGCACCGAAATTGTCGGTGTGTGAATGATGTTGTTTCTAAAGCTGATTAGTTTATAGCTCTTTAAACTAATCAGCATTAACGCATTTTATCCGTGTGTAAAAGGTTTTGTTCTTTACTTCACTGACATGTTTCCTCACGTCCTCTCTCCTGTGCTTTCATCCACTTTGGTTTCTTTATCATGTATTATAAGGTCATATACCTTTCCGCCCTCTTACTTGCCGCCTTCTTATTTCCTTGTTACACAATTGTTCGTGTCCCCTTCCTCGTACCAAGGCGCATTTCATTTGAATAGAATGCGCATATATTTTATAATAATAATAATCTTTTAAAGTCTACTCCAAATTTTATTTTATTAAGTTAAACCGAAAATGAAAATTCTTTTTGCCCAATTGATCGTGAACCCGGCAACCACTGAGCAGCGCCAGATGGACGTTGCTCTATCCCTTATTGTTGAACGCCAAACAAGGTAGCAGCAACTACCGTCTTTTAGCGTTTTTTGGTATGACGCGGCCCGGGTTCGAACCCACAATCTCCCGGTTGTGAGGCGGACGCTCTACTGACTGAGCCAACAGACATGAATGCATTACAATCCATCAGTTCTTATGCGTACAGTTATAAAATGTTAGGGTCTCCAGCTACGAGCTAAGCTATTTTCTTGTAAAGTGGGACTCCACTACTTATAGCTACTTGCGTCATATACATAGCCAACAATGCCTTAGTGGTACCAATTGGTCCCCCATGATCTCCTTTTTCTTAAGGCTCACCATTCTTAATTTTTTGTTAAAACCGTTTGATAAAGACGTAATGTGTGTCGAAAATTTGTTAACTACCGTAATAAAAACTGTTTGATTTCAGAAAGAATCTCCCCTTCGTCATTTTTGTTTCTGTCTCTCACTTTCTCTCTCTCTCTCTCTCTCTCTCTCTCTCTCTATATATGTATGTATATACATTTAGTAGAACATTTACAGACTTAGACTATCAAATGGGATGCTCAGGGTAAGAGCATGGTTTTGACTTCACAACTGATTTCAATGGAATCTCAGCAGGTGGAATGTAGGACAATCAAAGTTGTAAAAACCCACTGAGAATCCTTAACACAGTTACATCTTTGTGGCCCTTATTTGTATCAAACTGTACGTATAACCATGTTTATACATAACGATATATATATGACAGAACATGACTATCGGATATATTCATATATGTGTATACATATATTTATTATTGATCTCACGAAAATGGTTCACGCGCTCATTATTTTATATGTCTATCACAGTAAACACGTTATACATTGTATGTGAATCCAATTTTTAAATGCGTTATACATTTTGCATGCGGTTATCAACATTCTTGTCGTACTGACTTTGAATGATATTTCTACAATCTCTTTAATGTTAGGTTTGAAGATAAGAAGAGCTGTCCTTCATGTACTCTAATGCAGAAAGCTTCACTAGGTAGATGAGCGCCATGGGATAGATCAAGAATTTGATCCTGATTTTATTTTGGTGAGAAAGAATCCCCCCCCCCAAAAAAAAAAACAAAAACAAAAACAAATAACGGTTCTTATGAATTGTTGTTGCAAGAATTTATATTTCAGGTTATGTTCCATATTGGGGTAAAGATTTTCCAACCTCTGCACGTAGAATTGTAAGCTGTGTTAACGGTGAAATTGGCGCTGCACTCAACCCTGTTCTTTATGACTCTCAGTTCTATGAATCTGTGACTTGAAATATATTCTTCACTTAATGATATTATCTTATATTGAAAAGGAAATTGGAGAGGTTCCTGTTTTGATGATGTACCTATCTCTGCTTGTTTATCTGATATTGATATCAATGAGGATGGTATTGTAGATAAGCTAGGTAAAATCATAAAGGACAAGGCTCATGGGCCTGATGGTCTCCATTCTAAACTCCTGAAGGAAGCTAGAATAAAAGTTTGATATATTTGCAAACCTTTTTTCAGTAGAAACTGGAATGGTTCCAAGTTTCACATTGTACAATTTAAAAACTAAACTTATTTCATAGTGCGGTGGACGTTGCACAGTGTGGTGGGTATTTCACCGTGTGGCAATTTAGCACAGTATAATGTATCAAGTGTTTAGTGGTGGTGGTTGTCTGCACAGTGAAAATTTACACAGTGTGATGGGTGTTTCACAGTGCGGCCTTTTCACCCAGTATAATGTGTCACACTTTACACGCTTTACAGTTTTCACAGATAAATGATCAGGCTTACTTTAAAGAGCACCCCCTTTCTGCTTAGTTTATTTGTTCCTATAATTTTTTGTATTTAACAATGCAGTTTTTTAATAGCTGAAACTTTTGTCGGATTCTATCCTTATCTTTGCTGACTTTTTTAATAGTTTTTTTTGATTGGCTGGTCACGAAGACCGTGGATAGTAAGCAAATAACTACCGTTGGTGAAGGTGATGAGACAAACTATCACTTCCGAGGCGATCTGGATGTAGCTATCTTTCCGAAGCGAAGCTGAGGAAAGATAGCGTATACATTCTGATCGACGAGGAAGTGATAGTTTGCCATCGCCTGAAACCAAAAGGTGATTATTTGCTTTATATTCCACATCTAAAACAATTTAACTACAAAAAGAAAAGGACGTGTATGCATCTACATAAAAGACACCATGCCCAAATTAACACCCAAAAAGTTAAACAGTAGTTTAACCCAACCCCTTGAGGGTACGGTGCGCGCATGTGTTTGTTTTAATTGCGCTCATTGGTAATGCGCGCTTAATTACGCCTGTTTTAGTGCGCTTTTGGATAATCTTCAGTGAAAGTGCGTTGCCCTTTGTAGATAGTACCTCTATCTTCAGTGAAAGTGCGTTGCACTGTGTAGATAGTAGTACTATCTACACAGTGTAACGAACTTTTTGTTTCTCCCATCAATAATGGGCAATCTATCTTTCATCACGTGATTTACTTTTGACCAATCGTAGAGCAAGATTCTTAGTATGTGGAATATAATGCATTTTATCATCTAGATTCCGTTTTCATTCTAAATTGTGCTTCAGGACTTGCATTAGTCTGAAATTTGCTAATATCTTAAATTTTAGCATTTTCCATGTCTTATACGATTGTGTTACTTGGATGATCAGGTACACCTTGAATAGCGCCTTTTCCCAGCTAAATTACTTTTTCACTTTTAACCCTATTGGTATCGACATAGACTTGACACTTTCGTTTTAAATAGCGTCCACTTCGTACGACCTACCGATTGCTTATTAATTATGTTTTAAGACTCGCACTATTCCGAATCTTTGAAAATTCCTCCCCTATGCAAGAAATAAAATGTATTCAATTCGAACATAATTGTCCTGATTTAGATACTCCTTAATCATTATCAGACTACAAATCGTAATATAAGTGCATGCGAGCATTCAAATCAGAATAGAAATACGAAGCTGCTTAAAATCGTAGACATTTGTACTACTGGTACGAATATATATATATTTCTCTCTCTCTCTCTATATATGGCTAATACATTAGGGGGTTATGTATACTTTGTTTTGTAAAGTTTAGAGTATATCTTAGCCAAACAGACTCAATATTCAGGCCGGGTAGAGGTCAATGTGGCAAATGGCAGAATAAATGAAATGTTAATTTCTAGTCTAACAGTATAATAGCACTTTATCACTTTAATTTGTATAGCAGGTGCTTGTATTTGGTAGGATGCCATTGAATATAACAGAAAACAGAAAATATTCAAAAGATACAACGATCAGGAGGAACGTTGCTTTTAAAGTGTATTTAATTATTCATATATTTGCAGCATTGTTATTCCTAATGTGTTGCGTTGTCAGTAACATAATCTAATTATGCAATGAGTTGAGATACTACAGGATAATTACTATGTTTTAACAGTTGCTGATATTGATTGAAACATATAATTATACAGTTATACGATTATGAATGCGCTAAATCTACTCTTGATTGTTTTAAAGTAAAATGTAATTCTAACACATGCGAATCAAATAGGCACGACTGCACTATGATTTTTTTCGAGAGGTAAAACTAAATGATCACAAATATACAATTCATTCCAATAAAAGACAAATCTACTATGGCGATCAAAAATATATTCATTATGTATCCCTATTTTCCTACTTTATGGTGTATTTACAATTTCAAGATGATCGTCGTAAATATATTTAATATATTAAACGATTTTAAACAAATATATTTGAATAAGCGACTTTTAAAACAGCCATTAAAAAGGTTTTGTTAACAACGTCGTAAGTTTCGCATTGAATCTTTTTAAAAGAGAACGTCGACCGGAGTTTTATTTCAAAAGACGATATATCCATAACATTTATAAAAAATACGAACATTACATTTTGCAAAAGATAATCAAAATTAACGGAAGCAATATCCCTACCATGTAAGCAAAAAGAAAAGAAAAAAAGAAAGCGGTACTATAGTACATGAAATGGACAATCAAAAACTGTTCATTTGATGTAAAACGCATAAGTGGAATAACAACCTTTTGGAAGAAAACTCCCGGACGAGACAGCGAGTTTGAGTAGCAGTAATTAGGCTTATGAAAAGTTAGTTTCATTCATTGGCAATAGTGCTTTACATGTTCTCATGTGTCATATTGAGACAATTATATGGCATTATGATATATATATATATATATATATATATACACACATATCTTTATATATAAAGATATAAATACATACCTAAATCTATATTCAATATGCTGTATATTGAATCCTTTGGTTGGAAGACTTTCAAAATAAAAACGCGACAAAATTGCAAGTTTCATGCTAGTTTCCAACTGTTTGTTAATTTTCGGAAGACGTTCTCCTTGTTAAGGTGAAGAACAGACACTAATACTGTGTAAGGTATTTTTTGAAGAAACATTCACCCAAAATAATAACTTTAAGATTTAAAAATTTTACCCCCAAAAAGAAGAAAAAAAAAACTTCCAGTAAATGTTTTTTGCAAGTAAACAAAGAAAACAAATGTATAATATATTCAACTGCCAATTAAATTCCAACTTAGAAGCTGTATTACAAGCTGTTCGTCGAAATAATATATCCATCACTTTGCAAATACATCTTAGGTGTTGTAGATAACCACGTGATAGTCCAGGTCTTGTGATTCGATAATGGACAAATTTAAATCAGTGTAAATCTGTAAACACCAACGAGAATTTGTGGGTAGTTATTGTGTTTGATCTTACGTATGGCTTTAAGTTATATATCATGATTGCCTTATGATACGGGTAAAATATATTTTGATGAGCGAAATATAAGTGTGGTATAACATTTTTGGTTTAATTCCTTCAGGGTGTATAAGGTGATATCATATACACATTTATGAATTATTGTATTCTCTTAAATTGTAATAAAGGTATATTTGTGAGTGTGAATGATCTAAAAAATGTTTGTTGGTATATTTATTATAAATACTCAGTGCATCAGATTTTGCACCGTTTATGCAACTAGTTAAATGATTCTTAGTCAATGTATACTGATATAATGTTGATAATTAAGTTATAATTGTAGATTGAACACTGTATCAGATAAGGTTATATTTATAACTAGTTTGGTAGATGTTTAGGATTTGTGTAGCTGTACTGTTACTGGGACAGGACGGGACGGAGCCAGGCCTACCCAGCAACAGGAACTGATGTCAGGCAGACGAGTAGTCATCAAGATGCTCCAGAAGCAAGACATACACGAACTCAAAAGGGAGCTAAGGACCAAGTGAATTCCTGATTGTTTTTTCCTTCTAATTAAGTCTCATATGTTTGTATTCAATTCTACATTCTTTGTTAACCTTTATTTACAATTGTTTACTTAAATAAAGGCTCATTTAACTTAAATTTCTGAGGGAATTAGTCATAATATGCTTGCAAGGTCACCAAATTATTATCGGCAGTACATGTACAGATAATAATAGTATACATTTCTCGTCCACAAGGTGTTGCCCGATTCCCGCGGTGTGACAATGCACACGTGGTAAAGGAATGATGTCATAATGGACAGAAAAAATGTCGACCAAAACACTAATGTGATAGACATCACAATAACACCTTACTATGATATGGTATATATTTGGATATATATATATATATATAAACATGAAGAAATTAATTCAAACCGGTAACAGTGAAGTGAAATCTCAATAATATATAAGGACATTAATGTGCTTCATCAGAATTCACGCATCTAGAACAATTCTAAAAAGAAGATGACGTAAATTTTGAATCTTTTTACAAATTGGTAACGTCTTAAGTCCATACTTCGACGGATAGTTATATATATTCCTTAGCGACATCTAGTTTAAATAATTTTGGTCCACACATACAACACGCGCACGCACACAAAAATTCACACACACACCACACACAAACGAACACATACAACTCTTTCCTCATCCCTTTCTACATATAGCCTTCTTCATTATCATTTCATATAAGCGTCACTTATATTCTGACACCATTCCCTTATTAAATGTGTTCCATCTAATTCTAATTCTGTCTTCAATGGTTTTTGAAATATATTTCCCCTATTCCCTTTCACCAGTCATGCAGCTACAAGGGGGAACGTGCCACCAATCGAATGGCAAAAAACAACAACATAAAACAAAAACAATAAAGTGAGAAGGAGGGGAGAGATGACGGAAAAGGGAGAACATGATATGATATAAGGAGATAGATTTATCGAAACTCACGATTATCTTATGTTGGTATTACAATGTACGTATTTAACGCTGATGGTGTATTAATTATATAATTTGTTTATCATTATGATTTATGTTGTAATGAGTTTGTAATTTTGGAACAAAAATGATCATGAATAAATGAAATAAATCATTGCATTAGACGACTATCAAAACATTCTTTTGGATTATATGTCTGCGTCCTTGATGAAGAGTACAGCAGAGACGAAAAAGAAATGGAGATAGGAGTGATAAATAGATGACAAACGGGAAAAGAGATAGCGAAAAGAGATAGCGAGAGTATGCAGGGCCGTTCCACTTTAAAATGTAATCTTTTCCCATTCTAAACGGGCAATCTAGTCAAACTACCCCATCAAATCTTGACGAAAGAGTATAAAGTTTTACTAATATATTACCACAAGATAATTTTACGTATATTGAAGATATGTTTTGGAATGACATAGACGTCATGAAAACAAGGTATCAGTAACCGCAAGATGCCCGAATATATATTACTCTGGGTCTTTTGATGAGGAATTAAAATTTCAGAGATATTAAAGTCAGTTTTATCACTTGCTTGACTCGCTCGCAAAAATCTAGGGACGGGAGATGTCAAGCACCGAGGTTCACGAATATTCCCTTATGATGATATGCCGATATTGAGACACCTCGTTGCCCGAATATTGTAATGATTATAAAGTACAACTTTATTTATTTTATTTTTTATATCACTTCACTTCTCAAAATTCACAAAATTTATAAATGAAAGAAGAGAGAGCGAGAGCGGGAGAGAGAGAGAGAGAGAGAGATAAAGAGAAAGAGAGGATAAAAAACGCCAGTATGACACAGGATACAAATGAACTAAAACACGACCTTATCTCACATTTGTCGCACTCCATATATATTTCAGTTAGACAATACAAGAGAAGGTTGAGTTCTCGGGAAAGGTGACAAATAATTTGTGACCGTTATCATTGTTATTGTGCAAGTGTGGAAGAACAGCAGACAAAAATGTCTTCTGAAAAGCATGGCTCTTCAAATGCCTTTATATTCTAAATATGAAAATTAACATCTTAAAGAGAAGGTCGAGTTCTGGGAAGAGGTGAACAATAAATTGTGAGCATTACTCATTCTTATTATGCAAGTGTGGAAGAACATTAGTTAAGACAAGTTCCCTGAAAAGCATGGCTCTTCAAATGCCTTCATATTCTAAATATGCATGTAACATCGTAAAAATCGGGGGCCGGCTTTTTACGCCACGTGTTCGTGTAGTCCCATATACATCTTTCTGTGCAAGTGTTTTTAACTTTACCAAGACTTGGCCACATTTCTTATTATTTTGATGATTCCAGAACCTTGCAATACACACAAACTCTTATATGCTAGATGATCAACTTTTTCTGGTCGGTTCCACACCGTTTCTTTCACAATGCAATCGCATGATCAGAACTCAACTTCATCTTTAAACATAAGACCGGATTTTGATGCCATATGTTTCCGTTGTTCCATATACATCTTTCTGTGTACAGTACTTGTTACTTTACCAAGACTAGGCAAAATTTCTTATCATTTTGATGACTTTAGAACCTTGCAGTACACACCAATACTTGGATGTTACATTATCAACTTTTTTAATCGATTCCTCACCGTTTCTTTCACAATGCAATTGCATCACCAGAACTGAACTATATCTTTAATAATAAAAGTCATAATTGGAAAATGCCCAGAAACTCAAATCTAATTGCTTCGACCTTTATGTTAACTTACCTTGTTTTGGGAAATAATTGTATTATTATACTTTATGTCTATTATTGAAGCAGGTGTGCGAAGAAATTTCGGAAAATGGGCAGATTATACTTTAAAGAATAGCTTAGATCATTGAGAACATGAAGCATTTGCTTTAAATTTGTGTAAATATAAATTAAACATATAAATTAAGTATTTTCCAAGACCCTTCCAGCTGTACTTCAAACCCAAAATATACGAGTCCTGAAAAAAAATTCACGTCACACATTGGGCAGGGAGCCAGAGCAAGAAACTCACCTACATAGTTAATGTACGTACAATTTGCATAGTGAAAGTGAACTAAACATTTCTCGAATTCAGGACATTAAACTTTAAATTTGTTATGCCATTTGTATAATGTAAGTATTTTGATGATTCTAAATAACTTATTTTTTGGCGTTTGTTGAGATGTCATCCTATGAATAGGGATGATGATGATTATGAAGTTGATTTTCTATGCAGTTCAATCGCTTTCGTTATCAAACCAGAAACTGAAAATCATTATGATGCCGTACAGTTCCTTTTCCGATGTAGTTGTAATGTCATTGTAATTAATATTTCCAGGTTTGAATCCCACATTGATTCGTCTAAGACATAACCTGTTTGATATTTGTGAAGAATGATCATAAACCTTTTTAAGAATGACAAAATATATCACTCAGTGTGGGTCTAGTTCACAGTATTTTTACCGACCGCTACTCGCAGGCGAACCGAGACATTCTACCGCACCCACCCGCCCGCGCCCGGGGCTCATGTTCGTGCAGATAGGCTATAACTTACCCCGCAGCTGTACGATCAATGTCGTCTTCTTCTTTGCTTAGCCTTCCCCTTCCTTCCACCTCTCCTACAACCTCATCATCATCACTATCACTATATTACCGTCCCTTGATGTGATGGGAAGCTGTTTTCACCAATTTAGATGTCTAAATCAAGTAGGTCATTCTCCTCAATATCGGGCATTGTGACGAAATACTAGGCGTTTGAGTGGCATTTAAACATACACAACATGCATGCAGCTGACAGTGCAGTGCGGGGACTTTGGAGCGCTCTTTCGCAAAATGTGAATAAATTAAATAAATATAATGCCAGGTAGGGGTCAATTTCGTGAGTTGAAATGAGGGATTAAACATACAGTATGACGAACGTGTACTCTTGCGCTTACGGGGTTGCGCACCACCAAGGCTGCACGTTTTATACATCGACTTATAAATACCAAGCATTCGTCGGATGTAACAAACCAGGTGATTATTTTAAAATAAATGTTTGAAATCTCTAAGGATATAGATAGGAACGATATGATTTGACAGATAAATAGTGTCTTAAAAACCAATTTTAATCCAATATGTCGAGCATCTTATCATATACACGGTCAAATCTTTAAAGAGCAGGTCCCAACTTGAGTCCCATACGTTACCCACTACATGTACCTCTAAGATTGTAGTACATTCTGATGACTGTATCATTCACGTAGTCTTACTAGTACTCGATTAAGACAACATATCAAATCAAATAATACCATGAAAGTATTACGTCAATCTACGTTTTAAATTCCCTTAGAGTCTTACAATATCTGGCAACCTATGGGACATACCTTTGACTTGCCCACGATAAAGCATTTCTATTTTGTGAGCCCTTGGCACCTACAAGGAACTTCTACGCCACGCAAAGTGTTAAAGCTTGTCTCACATTTACTAAATGTCATATTTGTATTCTTCATTTTTAATGATTGTTTTCTCTTTGTGTGGTAATAAGGTAAACGAAAGTAAAACGGAAACAAAAGTAAATCGAAACAAAATATATTAACTGAACCACTTAACTAATATAAAGTAAAGTAAACTTAACTTATTAAACTGAACGAGTAAACAAACGTATTGTAAGGTAAACTAAACGAAACTAAATAAAAATACATATAACATAAATGAATTAAACAGCAAGAAAAATAATGCGCCTCTGCCTAAATGCTAATGCATTATATCTCATCCTGTGTCGTCTAACATCTGACCGCACGGACTCAAATGCCTATCGTTAAATGTATGAAGTTGTTTTACATACTTTAGCCCAGCTCGGCCGATATTGGATTCATTTTCTTTTATTATCACAATAATGATATATTTTCTAGCATTTTCAAAGACCTTTACGACCACGTGGGCATTGCTCCTTGACCCCTTCAACCCAAATTATAATTAGTTTAACCTTGCATGCCTAAACTTACCCTATCTTAGATTCTGTAATATTCGTTAAATGGTTCCCAACTTATCGAGGACAATCCGAAAACATGATGCATCCGAAATCAGCTTCTGTGAAGGAGGCAAATAGGGTAAACAAGTGAACTAAAATTAAATGAAACATAATACAAGAAAATTAAATAAATGTAAGTTTGCTTAATCAGTCTATTCCTACCATGTGTATGTATGAATCTTGAAATCGAAGTTATTATAAGTGATATCCTTGGTTATATTCTATTTAAAATACGTATCTTAGTTTGAAACTTTGTTTTCATTAAAAAAAATCTTATTCCGGAAGACTAGTATTTTGTATTTACACCACAAAACGACAGTCATCACATTGTCTATTTCTCTCTCAGTATTAATCTTAGGTAAACACACAATATCTTTGCAAAATCAATATAAAAAGCATTTACATCACAACTTGTTTTGCATAATGTTTGTTCCCCCTCTATTCACGCTCAATACACACATGTACTTTGTTATCTATTAGCTGGCACTGGGTGAATTATCTGTCGTCTACTAAACCTAATTTGTAAAAATTATTTCTGACAGGTAGTATTTTACGACCACGTGGGCATTGCTCCTTGACCCCTTCAACCCAAATTATAATTAGTTTAACCTTGCATGCCTAAACTTACCCTATCTTAGATTCTGTAATATTCGTTAAATGGTTCCCAACTTATCGAGGACAATCCGAAAACATGATGCATCCGAAATCAGCTTCTGTGAAGGAGGCAAATAGGGTAAACAAGTGAACTAAAATTAAATGAAACATAATACAAGAAAATTAAATAAATGTAAGTTTGCTTAATCAGTCTATTCCTACCATGTGTATGTATGAATCTTGAAATCGAAGTTATTATAAGTGATATCCTTGGTTATATTCTATTTAAAATACGTATCTTAGTTTGAAACTTTGTTTTCATTAAAAAAAATCTTATTCCGGAAGACTAGTATTTTGTATTTACACCACAAAACGACAGTCATCACATTGTCTATTTCTCTCTCAGTATTAATCTTAGGTAAACACACAATATCTTTGCAAAATCAATATAAAAAGCATTTACATCACAACTTGTTTTGCATAATGTTTGTTCCCCCTCTATTCACGCTCAATACACACATGTACTTTGTTATCTATTAGCTGGCACTGGGTGAATTATCTGTCGTCTACTAAACCTAATTTGTAAAAATTATTTCTGACAGGTAGTATATTGTACAGCACTTCAAAACGATGTTACCTTCTATACGAATTCGGAAGACCAATCCATGTCTCTAGCATATTTCCCGAAAAAGAGAGAAACTGTTCGTAAATGTTCGTGTTAAAGATACCAGACTGCAGAAACGTAGAAACACTCTAACTTCTACATCTAAAATAAGGAATTTCAAGAGGGTGAACTTGATTCCCTGGTTAAGAGTATCCGTCTGTAAAATAATTAGAACGAATCTTTAGAATAGCTTTCTTCAGCTTAGTATTATCAATAAAGCTTGTTTCAAGGCGTACTAATTACATGTCGTTAAACGGAAAATAATGTCCTTCTTCAAAGAGTTCTTGTATATAGTTTATGCCTAAATTAAAACAATGAAGTAAAAACAAAAATTGTATTCTAAACAAGAGAGCATTAATTATGTGCCTTCACAGGCCGATACCTCCACATGAAGTTTTACTAATAATACTATTATTTTCATAAAGCGCCCTTTCATTATATACAATGTGCATAAACAAGAAATACATAGAGACAAAGAGAGATAACATTATCATACAATGCTGACATTGATTAAAACAGAGGTGAATATTTTAAGAAATTAGAAACGATGTGTTTGAAGACACGGCTAGAGAGATGTAAGATTGCGGCATTTCTCTACTATAGTGGGTACGGAGTTTCATGCTTTAGGACAATAACTGCGAAAAAGACATATCACCTATCGGTTTACTGCTTCGAACAAGTGTATTACTACTTATTCTACTCCGACAAGCCATTGCTCTGGCACCATACGTCTTTGTTGCTCCAGGATAGATGCTGAGAAGGTGTTTTGAAGATGACCGTAGACGACTCGGTGGGTTGTAAGTTAAAAGAAATTCTAAAATGCAGTTTAGACAGATGCAATAGAGGGCTTTGAAGATGGTGATGATCATAATTATTGTATTGGCCCTGGTACTGCCTTGGCAATCCCCAGTGAAGATCCTTGAGGACAAGTGTTCATCTCGGAGAGAGAGTCCAAGATTTGTGATCATTTGATCACTTTCATTTGGTTAAATTGTGATATATACATGAGTATCATCTGCATTCATGATAATTGAGAAAAATGGGCAATGATGATTTATTTCACAGGAGCAGTGTAACATATAACCAAGAACTGGCCGATCACCGATCCTTGTGACATTACACGTCCATCGTTGGTTTTTCCTGATGTATATCATAGCTATTGATTGTACTGTGTCATGGGGCCATTAATTCGGTAGAGAGTTTTTTTAATGACAAAATAATAATATTTATATATATATATATATATAACTTTTTTTGTTGAGGGGGGGGGGGGGGTTGAGGGATGAGACCCT